>JAUJYS010004023.1:0-12404 GCA_033995665.1 Melogona broelemanni | reverse complement strand
CCCTAAGCTCTGGACTCCCTAATGGAAGCTCAGGGGTGACGCCAGTACCCCAGGCTAACAAATAAACGAAAGCCTGTTAGGGGAATCGAACCCGGGACCGTCGGCTTCGTAGAATGTTGCCATACCCACTGAGAACCGCACTAGCGGTGCGACGGTCCTGGGTTCGATTCCCAACGTCTACACTTGTTTATTCGATCCCCGTGTACCGTTGAAAATGTTCCTCCCTCGAATGATCCCGTCAAAACACAGAAGAGGTTCATAATCTCTTTTAATGCTCTTCGCTACAGCTACGAGTGGGAAAAAAACCAGAATAACCAGTTCAATTGGTGCTCTAACTCAGGAGGATATTCGTGAGAAATTATAAGGCCAGCGGATTAAGCGAAGAAAAGTATAACGCCAACAGGGGACATCTAAAGATTCAACTAGTGATACAACTGCAAATTGCTTTGAAACACAATTGAGGGGCCCAGATTTCATCCTGCCGATTACAATGCAGCGGCAAGCTATATACAGTAAAACTTAAATTATCTATCTGTTACGAATACAATTTATACAAGTGGAACAAATGATAATTTTATATGTTGGACTGAAATACGAGAGCTTCAAAAATAATTTCCAAGATATGAAATTCGCTTACATCGATCAGTAAAACAAAACAAAAAAACACTGACACCCTATTGGCGCGCTGGCCATTCTAAAATCACGCGAGCTTTATGGTAAAAGCACTGTATGGCGCCGTGGTTAACGCGGCTCACCACCTATTCCCGAAACTCGGGTTCAATTCCCAACCTCCGAAATTTTTCGGGCGAGAAACATTCATTACACACGCCTTTTCTTCGGATCGGAATTACAGCCTGTATGGTGTCAGGCATCCGTTAAAGATCCATAGGTAGGTTGGAAACCTAAGTTAGGTAAAATGATCAGGTTGATACCCTGGGAGGAAGGAGTTTGGGCGATTAGTTGTTAAAATGTTTAAAAGATTAGTTGTTAAAATTTGAACCAAGCCATTGGTCCCTCTGGAGCGGCTTACGGGTACCTATTGTGTTGGTAATTGTAATGCGTATACAGAATGAAACAGTTCCATGGAGCCAAATAGGAAACGATCCATAGTGTATATACTTTAAAATGGCATTACCCATGTTCAATGATGCTTGAAAGCGAAGAGTATTAAGGGTTTTGTACTTATGAGCCTTACGGTCTATCAAAACTCATCCGATTAATAAGAGCAAATTTGCATATCAGCCCAAACTGGTGTCGGGAAGGATTAAGCCGACGTCGTTACAACCTATCCCCTGCGGAATTGAGTTGTTATAAAGTTTAATCAACCATGTGGGCGGCGGCATGATTCGAAACTCACTAAAAGTAATTCGCCATTAAAGTGGTAATGAACAAGCTATGAAAATACAAGATGCCTCTCACCTACACACTGAAAACGTAAGCAAAAACACAGCTCTTGTACACTTGCGTATTTGCATGTGTTTTCGCGTGAAGCAAATATGTTTTAAACGGGAGAGAGTAGATTGTGCTCATTTTAAATTGCCCGCGTTAAAAAAAAATCGGGGTAATTCCATGTCTGTAATTCTACAAGGTCCCAAATACGTTTCAACCTGGGACGAATATTCGTATTTTGCTGCAAGCAAACAGGGGTTCGGAAGAATATTTCGTATCCGTGACCAAAAGTGATAAGAAAAATACTACACCCGATGGAGTAAAAGTAATCAATTTTAATTGCTAGCTTCACGAAACAAATTATAACATTGTACACGCGCAAATAAAAAAAAAACATTTATATACGAGTACAATGCAAATAATAAATTGTCTGCAAAATTCAAAGAGTTACGTGTACGGAATTCGACTAAGCCGTGACTACAGTCGCAAAGAAAGTTAAATGTATTTTTCTTGCGTGTACAATTGTGGAGTAAAGCCACGGATAAAATTTAGTACGCACATGGGTTCCAGTATTTATTATCCTGTTTGGTCACGAATTTTATGGAATGGCAATTATAGTGCATAAAACATCATCTAAACATACTGTATATTTTTGATTATTGTATGTTCTTCGTATGGGTTTCTAAATAATTGAAATTATCAGAAGATTCAAAGATCTGAAAGAACAACGAGAATTTTATGATATGTTATGTTCCAATTAAATCGGGAAAAATACATAAAACATAGTGAGAATCTTACAAACTCTTTTTAGATATTTTTATCGAACAGTTTTACACATTGTAATCGTAAACAGTAATTAAATAATACAATAATAAAATCATCGGCGTAATCGGTAAAAATCGAAATTCAAACTTCCAGAATATTACAAAGTATTGCTTCAAGAAATAAACCTATTATTTATTTATTTTCACAGAGCGTCACATTTATAACGTTTGTTTCGCGACCAAATTTTGGGTAGTCTCGGAATTACTCTTGTATTTGAGCACAAATTAAGTAAACTTTTCAAAAGTTTTAAAAAGATTTAGACGACAGACTGGGGGGTGACGAACGTCTGAGTTGGCGAAAATCTCAACACAAAGCAGGAAAATAAAAACAGACCCTTGCAAAATATAATGTCGTGTCGTTCTGCAAGCGAAATAGACCCTTACCGTAACATCGTAAATCAACAAAACATTGACTTAGTTTTTCATTCTAAACGAATGATTAAACGAATGATGTTAAGGGACATGCTTGTGTTCATTCGAGGTAGATTGAATACAAGCATGTCATTCGAGGTACAACTCGCAAAAAAAAAGTCGCAAAAAAATTGACTACTTGAAAATTAAAATAAAATTGAATATTTTCAGTTATCAATTTTATCAGTTTATTGAACTTCCAAAGGACCTATGAAGACACACTGAACTCGCGGGTCCAAAGGAGATCCAAAGAACATACAGTTTCCGTCAGGTATGTCTGCGTCCATAGAAGCGCTAACAGGTTAGAGCGCCATCTATGGTGACGTATTGCTGGAGTCACATGACAACACGCGTTTTGCAGATTTTTCGCGCGCGTTCCTAAAAAAAATGACACTATGCCGGGCTCTTAGCTCGAAGCGACAATGAAGAGCGACATTTAAAGTGCGAACTCAGAAAGAGCGGGGACTAACAAAAGAGCACTGAGGTGCTGTTATGCCCTCACCCAAACACCACGCCTATTATTTAACCGTTCGTAACCGGAATGGCACGATGTCGGTGGCGCCATCTTACGACCAATAATACAAAAGAAACGAAGTTACTGAATTCATTAATTTTTTCGTGACCTGTTAAGGGGGGGGGAACAAACGTTTTTACGTCTCAAAGTCCATTCAGAGGCGACCTGGAAATTTTGCTTGATTCCTACGTAGGGACCTTTAACGTAGTACGATCCGTCTATAGCCCAGTCGGTATTGCAACCGGCTGCGGTGCAGGCGGTCCCGGGTTCGATTCCCGGTGTGGGCTATCGTTTACAGAATATTCGGTATTCGACCCCCGGGTACTGGTGAAAATGTGTCCCTCACATATTGCCTAAGGGTGGAGAATCTCCTGTAATGATATTAACTTCAGTTAGGGGAATTTCCACGAGATTGTGACTTGAAACACAAAAGGATAAATTCACGATAAACATGTTATACGTGATAGCGCGACATAAGGTCTAAAACGTAGTTTCTCCACGCCCTCAAAACGTCTCTACACTATATTTATATTGCTGAAACGACTTCAGCATACTCACACAAAATTTAACACACCTTAAATGTCGTTAACACGGTCCATGTCAATTTCCAATAAACGATCTCATTACATTGCAAATTCAACCAAGGTGTGGCTTCTTAAAGTAGATTACCAATGCGTTCATGCGCGCATAAAATGCAGACAATTTTAAACTGCACTTCCATGACGTTAAACGTTTCTTTAAAAAAATGATGGAAAAAAAAAATCAATGAAAAGATAATTAAGTGCCAATGAATAAGAGAGAATAGTAAAATAAAGTGCATTTGCATCACAAGGTATAAAGAGAAAATGATTGGATGGAGAAAAATTCCTGTTCATGCCGTAATAAAAGTATGGTCGCCATAGTTCAGGGGTAGAGCATCCGCCATGTGTGCGGCGATTCAGGGTTCGATTCCCAGCTCAGGCTTTCGTTATATGTTTCCGAGGTACTGGTGAAAATGTGTGATTTTTGTGTTGTTTGCGATTTTATAAATAAATGCATAACGGTTTCCGGGCATATTGAAAAAAAAAAAATCTTAACAGAAAATAGGAACCGAGGCGTTCCAAAGTGTTTCCATTCCTTCCCAACACTGAGCCCAAGAAACGGTGGTTCCGATGCTGAATTAAACAAATATATTGTGTTGGTGACCCCGGTCAATCCATCTCGAACGCGGCGAATCCCGACGCAGAAATTACAGAAAACTGATATTAAAAATTGTGCAATTACCGATGTTAGGACTTTTAAAATCCCCTTGCGACATTTCGTCGCTGCGCCATTTCGTCTCTTGCGCCATTATGTCGTGCGCTATTTCGCCGTTGCGCCATTTTGTCGCTGTGCTATTTTGTCACTGCGCCAATGTGTCTGCGCCATTATGTCGTGCGCTAATATGGTTTGCGCCATTATGACACGGAAGCACAGCACTGTGACTATACCCACTGAGCCCCTGGTACGTAACATATTAAAGATTTTTACCTATGTATGTCCTACCTAAACAGTATTTGTGTCTTTGAGACCCAGACGTTGATAGGAAAAAACTTGCTTTCGCGTCTCGTTTATAAATAAGGCCAGTTTGCTTTTTCTCAGGTAAAAAAAAATATTTAGTTCACAAATTTCCACAAATAACACTTGCGCTTGGGCGGTATGCGAATGGATTTTATCATAAAAAATTACAATTACACAATGTGAAGGAAGAAAACAACGAAAACATATTCGCAAAAAGAAAACAGAAATTGTAATCACAAAGTTGTCACTCGCGACATTGTTTTTGCTTCACAGTTGATGTTAATTGCGGTTTCTCTTTTACGTGTAAAAAATTGGTTCATTTTCACGCGGAAAAGCAAACCGTGTCAGGTTGATGAAAATATTTCACTAGTGTTGGGTAGGAACAGAACGGAAAAGTGCCAGGTTCTTTTTCTGAGGAACTTTGGAACGCTTAGGTTTTATTTCCAGGAAAAGAACGCATGGAACAGTTTCGTTCCTTTTTTTCAGGAAGGAATTTAAAGAATTAACATTTAAGAATTATATATTTCACTTAATGATTACGATTAAGTGAAATATTTAATGTAATAATATGATAATGATCCCCTTAATGATTACGTACACATTCAAAAGCTAACGGGATAAAATTACTTTTTAATTATGGAATTGTTGGAATAAACCGGATTTTAGATAATTTCCCCCCATTCTGAAAGTGATTTTTATTTTTAAATCGAAGGAACGGAAACGTTCCATATTCCATTTGAAAATGAACTACATTATATGAACGGCTAGGTTCCATTTATATTTGGAGGAACTGGAACGGGTCCGGGTTCCTTTCGTTGCTGTAGGAACGAGAATTGGAACGGATTATTTAACAAAGGAACGATCTCACCACTGAAGGAAATTAGTTAACAACCGGTTCCGCTATACTACTAGGGGGGCAATGGTAGTAGTGAGACGGCGACGTGCTTCCAATTGAAAGATCTTTGAGATCTCTGGTGAAGCGGACGGGGGCGAGTAGACCTAACGTCACGAAACAGAAATTCGAAGCGACGGAAGAAAAGGCTAGTTGACATTCCATACGTGACACACGCATTTGTGAGACAAGAAGAGAGCGAGGCGACGTTTCTTTGCTTAAGACAACTGAGAATTTCCGTGCGAGAAATTTCATCTTGACTGCATGAATATGCCATCGACATAACGTATTTCGTATTTTTCCGACTGAGTAGCTCTGGGTGTGGAGAAATTGTGTTACGCTTGTGGTTAAGGGTTGGGCGAACTTTTTCTTTGAATTTTGAACTGTAAAGGAGGGTTACCAACGATTTTCAGACTGAAAATGCGTCTCACCTAGGTATGGATATTTTAAGTGTACCTGACAACGTACTGGCACGGATCCCCCGGCGTTAATTTTATTTCGAAAGAAGAGCGCGTACGATTATGTGCGGCTCGTCGTAGCCCAGTCGGTATTACTCCCGGCTGCGTTACGGCGGTTCCGGGTTCGATTCCCGGCCGGGGATCTCTCATTTATTTGATACTGGCATAAATGTGTTCCTCGCAAGTATACATAGTTAAACGAGTGTAAAAAAGTATCCAGTAGTAATACTCACTACAGTGATTGCAAATGAAAAAAAAATATCTCTCGCCCGAAAAATTCCCGATGTCTCGGTAGAGAATTGAATCCGAGCCACATCCATAGCAATTTTGGCAATGCCAATGTCTGATGGTCACCAGTAACCCGGGATCAAATTAACGGGAGACGGCGCCGGGAATCGAATCCCAGACCGTCGCACCACAGTCGGCAGCAACACCGACTAGACCACGACGTTGTTCGTTTGGCTAACCACTCAGCTACACGTCCCCTCTTAGTTAAATTAACTTGTTCCTATTTGACGTTATACTATCGAAAGAATCGAAACTGTTTCTTGTCTCCGAACGCAAAAAATAGTATCGTTCCACTCTTCCTCCTCCCCCGACCCTCTATCATCCCTATTTACACGGCAAAATACATAAATATTCCCACATCGTCTAGTTGAACTCTCCCAGTTCGCTTTTCAAGCCAACTGCTCGTAGGCGACACCTCAATTTTAGTCTTTCGGGCTCCGGTCGCATTTTATTCAACACCTGTATAGAAATCCCGCCACGGGTTTCGTTAGCGAGAAAGGCGGTAGCCCTGGGCGGAACACGACACACAAACACAGGTATCGGTGGTATAGTGGTTAGCGTCCCCGCCGTTTATGCACGTGATCGCGGGTTCGATTTCCGACTGAAAACTCCTAAATTTTTCCGTCAAAAAAATACCGTACATACGTATTCCTTGGGAATGGGACTAAAACTGTGAGAGGATAGAATAGGCCAAATGTTTATTACTGAGAAACAGTATTAAAAACACCAATCAATTGGAATACACTTTTATTTTCTTTAATTGGAATATACTTGAAGTATATAAAAAACATGTGAATGTAAATTATATGAAGACGCTGGACTAGCGGGATGACGATGAACGAGATCACAACAAAATATGAAATGACGAACAAACAACGTTGTAGATAAACATAAATATAACGTGTTTAATTACATGTAGACAGAAATGTATTGCATGGTGAGTTGACGCCGTGGGTGAATTATGCTTTGGACATGTCCACGGCTTCCGCCATCTGGTTGCCGCTAGCTTCTCAGATGCATTTGTTCGTCATTTCACATTGTATTGTGATCTCGTTCATCGTGTTCCCGCTGGTCCAGCGTCTTCATATAATTTACATTCACTTGTTTTTGTATACTTCAATTTTAACTTCCGATGAACATTCGTAGCTGTTTATTTCATGCAATACTTGATTCCCTTCAATAGCCTATACGCCCTGGCCACATGACCCTATCAACCTCCTTCAAGCAGGTGGAGAAAAGCGATCACCCGGAGTCCCGCGGGGTTCTCTCCCGCTCCTACCTCCTTTGATGACACATACCCCTTTTCCATAACAGCCGCGCGTACACGTACGTTTCATATCGTCGTCGCAAATGAACGCTTTACGCAAATGAACACGTCTCGGTGGTGGTGCGCAGAAAAACCCACGCGATCGTGAGGTGGGTGGTGGAAGAGGAAAAAGGGGTACCCACTCTCCTCTCCGCCCTCTATCGCTCGCTCGTCGGCGTTTCTATAAATCGATTCGCGTGACTGACATCAAAAACGAACGATGAATGTCTTTTGAGTTATTTGACTAAGCGTAGACGACGACCAGTGTCCTCTGGGGACTCCGTAAACATGAAACAGAAAGAGGAAGGATCGAAAATTCGTAGAAAATCATTTTTTAAATGTGGATATGTGGATTTCTATATGTGGATGACTCAAAAAAGCAGTAGCATAATTTTAAATTAGGAGCTAATGTTATGTAAAACACAAATTAGAATTCTAGGAATGACTTGAACACGTGACCAAAACGTTAAAAAAGAAAGAGCTGTAGCGGAGGTACGGCCGCAACGTATGATAGCAACGCAACGTATCGTATCGTACCGCAACGTATCGTACCGCAAACGTATGATAGGGTCCGTGCGAGTACATTGTCGGCTACACCTTTAGTTTCATTATTACCCTTTAAGAACAATCTCCCGTCCCTTTAAATATTCATTTATGTTTCATTCTCTTCGATATTTATTTTTTGGATCGTTCACTTCTGTTTGCCGTAATGTATCGCTTACCAATGACGCTACTGTCATGCCATGTCATGAAAATATTTGAAACTAGACCGGTTACCCGTGACCATGCAAAGACGTACCATACGTCAAAAAACATCAACAGGAAATTAAAGTGAATTAAAATTATTATTAAAAAAAACTTAACATTTTTTTCCTTAAAATTTTCTTAATAGCAATTCATTCATTCAACCATCATTCGACATCACTCAGTATATTTCGTTTGGCGCTTATTCGGAACATTTTCCCCAATTATTTTCCGCTTGCAGGCTGGATCTAAAAAATCTAGAACGGCCAACGAAATCTCAGCGAACCTTTCAGGACCAACTTGCAATTTTACTCTCAGAATTCTAATTATGATTAGAATCTAGATCCATGCCGAGATAAATGTGACATAAATAATAAATAAGCTTTCGTTTATTTGAATGCCTGATGGTGCGGCAATTTGTAAAGTGCGGCACAGAATAAATCAACAAAATAAAACTAGAGAAGAAAGAAAAACTAGATCACCAGTTGAAAAATACAACTAAATGCTCACCATATTGGCCACCCACATATGGGTACATAATATTCAATTGTTGAATGCCTGACATTTATTTGGCAATATTTGATTGCACAAGTACACAGAGAACAAAATATCCATGTACACTTACATATGTACGAGTATATCGGCAAACCTCTCAATTGTGACTTTGCATCCGGTACATGCATAATGCATATTTACGGAGCAAACTAAAAGTCTTATTTTTGTGGGCCAAACGTCCACAAAGTAGTCCCACGTTCCATTATGCAAATATAGGGGCAACCAAGTGAATCTACCTTTTTACAGTTATTCATAACGTGTTTGAACGAGGGGCAGAAGTTTTCCATGCGCTTGTGTTTTTGTGTATGTAGCAGCGATGGTTAAACAATAGTCTGCAATTTTATTTTTGTCCTCGAGCATTAGCACTTTGGCTATAAGATAAAAATGTTAGACTGAGGCTAAAAACTGTCCTACCTTGTCCTACCTTGACTCCAGAAATATGTGAGGGTCATTGGACATAAGCTACTTTTGTCCTACGGTAATCCGATTCGACTCACACTACAGTACACGTATATTATTTGCGATATTATAACCTTGTGGAAGTGCTCTTTTGCTTGAGCATACTAAATACATTTGAGTTGTGCTTAAGATAGGTGCACATTGCGCTTTCGAGCCTTGACTTGCGCAGACTTGAAATACAGATCGCGTCGCCGTTCGCGTCCACGCTCGCTGCATTACATCACAGACAGTATTGCCGCGTTCTTACACCTTAAAAATTCCCAAAGTGATTAGTGCGGTTTAATTAATGTAATATGATTAATGTTCATGAATTTGCATTAGAAGCTGTGACGTTTGTATCCCGAAATAAGCGTGGTGATTAATGGGCTACAGGTACAATTTTTTTCCCACGCCAAAAAGTTTGTCCACCCTTGTCATAGAGCAGCAGAATCGGTACACGTCCGCCTGTCTCATCAGTTGTCACGCTTCATGCTTTGCTTGGCCAGATGGCGCTGCGAACGTAAACAATCTCGAATAAATTTAATTTACAGAAACAAGGCGAAGGTTTTTTTTTTCCATATTGCAAGAAAGGGGGAGTGGGGACGACAAGTGAGATAAAGTGGATGAGCTTTGGTCCTGCAAGGATATCGGTCACAAGATTAAAAATAACCTTCGTTTGGCTAATTACTATGAAGAGCACTTTGATATATTAAATGAGGATATCTAATGCATGTTGAACATGTTACGTAATTGCCTTTTGGGACAATTTTTTGTCTCTCTATATAAATATAAGCATGTATGCTGTATAATCAAATAAAATAAATGGGTAGCTATGCAAATAATGGAAAGGACAAAGGAAAATAAAAATCAATGAACTGGTTTGATTATTTGTATTGAATAGATCTTTGACAAACACTACCTTTCACCAAACACTAACATTCGTAACACTATCCAACTGTAATGGGAAACTTTTAAATTTCAAATACTAGATGAAGAAAATGTACCTGAAAATACGGGAAAGATTAATTTAATCGAAGGTAAATAATTTTAAAAAAATTAATGCTGTGGTTTATTATTTTTCCAACACAAAGAGAAAAGCAAATAATCAGTTTTGGGAGCAACGGAACGGAAAAGTCCCGTTCCTAGGAACTGGTTCCTTTTCTTAGCAACTTAGCCTAGGCTTCTTTTCTTTTGGAAGGAACGTCAGGAACGGTCTAATTATTTTTTCGGAAACTGGAACAGTGGTTCTTTTTCTGTGTACAGGGTTTCTTTTGCCATAACCTTTAATTTTCTACAAGTACAATTTTCAAAATGTGTCGACAGCGGAACAACTTTACAGCAGCAAACATGATCCTTGCACAACGAGACTGTTTCAATCGGGCTTGTGCCTGCATTTTGAAAATTAACGGAAAAGTTGCACGCAATCTTGTTTTACAGTATGAACCCTACTCGAGCGTTTGAAACAATCCTAAAAAATGACTGCAAGCAAGCAAATGATGTGAGCCGAAACTGGGGTGAGGGTGGGCCGAATGGTGGCGCTGCAGTCGGTGGTGGCAAAGTGAGCGACGGAGGCGGCGGTGCGTTCTATTTACCTCAGTCCGTAGTCACAGTGCGCGCAAATTCAATTTCCGACTGGCTGGCGTCCGGGCAACCTGCGAGAGAGAAGTCCCGTCGCCAAAGACTGGCTGAGAGGGGATCAGAAAGACCTTTTATGATTGTGCGTGGTGGGGTGGGGGGAGAGAACGTTTGTCATTTAAGGAAATGACCCCATAGACACGAAAAAATACATTTTTAAATAACGTGAAACTTTGCCTACAATTTTTTTTACAAAAATGTAACATGTCTTTTGAACTGTTGCTAGGGTGACTTCTAAGCGTATTCGTCTGAAAGCCTGTATACATGTAGTAAAACATAGGTCGGGATATTTAACATGTACCTGACAACGTACTGACACGGGTACCATATCTATACTTCCATTTCGAAGGAAGGAGGGCGCGTGCACGAATTCCTCTCGCTCAATCGAATCGAACCCGATATCACGAGAAGAGTAATTCGATGCGCTAACCACTAGGCTACACGGCACCTACTATTTATAAAATAGAGAAATTATTTTCTATGCTAAGCACCATAAACGGCATCAAAAATGGCGGGAATCCCGAATAATATTATTTAGCCTCTATGCCTTTCAATTCGATGGTTTAATATTACCACCACATATAACTGAGGGTTTGTAGGAGCCGTTTTAGAAACAAATAAAGGAATTTTTGAAACCTAGACCATTTAGGTGACGATACGGCAACATTAACACGTAGGTTAGGAGACGAAAAGACGACAAACAAAAGAAACGTGGTTAATCTTATACTGCAATTTACTTGCATCGTCAACTATCCTCATGTATGTATGTTTCTTTTTATGTATGTACTTGTCGATAATTATGTTCAATTTGCGAATATCATCTCAGTAAATTGCAGTATAAGGTTAACCATGTTTCTTTTGTTTGTCGTCTTTTCGTCTCCTAACCTACATGTTAATGTTGCCGTATCGTCACCTAAATGGTCTAGGTTTCAAAAATTCCTTTATTTGCAACATTAAGATAAGATATTGCATTTAAGACCATGTTGAACTGAAGGCATGGCGGCATTATCTTAAAATTTAATACCGTATATCTCTGTTCATTACCCGCCACCTCGCGCCGGAACGTCGGGTTGCCGCCGCTGCAACTCATTGCCCGCGGTCCACCATCCACACCCATTCTGTTCTACCCATTAGCCATGCGGTCAATGGCACCCACGGACAATCATTTCCTCCTCCCCGCGCGACATACGAATACCAATAACCTTCACTTCTCTCCCCATTCAATAAATACAAAATATTCAATAACACCACTCTTTTCTATCCATCAATTCTCACATAAAAATAATCATCTCCTTCCGCAGCCCAAAAAACCAACGATAGGAGCATGTCACACTCAATCGACTTAGTCGCACAAGGCAACTACTTCTAATGCTGTCTAAAATATTATAAAAATAAAATCAACAATATGACA
>JAUJYS010004022.1:0-12405 GCA_033995665.1 Melogona broelemanni | reverse complement strand
GTGAGACTGAATTTCGCTACGCTCCCACTCGATACCGTATTTTCTGCTCCCTCTTGTGAGTTACGTGTAGTTGTGCCGAATTTTGGTCAGAGAAACTCGTTCAAAAGGAGTAAAAGAAGTTTGGAAAATTGCTAAACGAAATTTTATTTCAATTTTTATGAATATTTTTATACTTACTGATGAATATGAAATATGATGAATATATACTGATGAATGTGAAATGAATATTTTTATTTGGAAAGGAATTTGTGAGACTTGCGAGACTTTATTCGTTCAAAAGGAAAATTGTTCAAACTGAAAAAAATGTCAGTGAAACCGCTTATCAAATTTTTTATTACTCAATTGTTACTTTTTTATTTTTTAATTATGAATATTTTATACTGGTGAATATGAAATGAACATTTTTATTTAGAAGGGACTTTGCTGTACTTTATTCAATAGTTTGCCTAATACGCGGAACCTCTATTTATGTCAACAAATTTAAAATTGAATTAATTCTGCAGTTGAATAAAAGTCTCATAGCAGGACAATTTGTTTGTGTAATTATGCGACCAATTTTGTTAGGGAGTAGGCTGACTGGCGTAATATTACATCTCGTTCGTCGAACCGTGCTTTATCATACGCCGAGCAAAGTTTATTCGTTTTGTATTGCTCGGGAATCGGAGGCGTCAGGCCAAGTATTAATGCGTCGCCTGGATTAGCATTTCATTTGGAGCGGAGAGAGAGTTAGACTTGGGGTGCAAATGTGTGCCACGCGTATAGGAGGCGCGGCGGGCGGCGTTCTGTTTCCGTGTCATTCCACCCCCGCCTCATCTCAACCCTATCTGTGTAGTGTAGTCTTTGTCTTTCCTGAACTATTCCTCTGCAGTTCTAATGGCTATGAAACCATTCAATTGTTACCGTCTTTCTAGTGCTATCTACCGCGGTTAATGAGCCGTTTCGGTGAACGTTACTAAACTTCTAGATTTGAAGCTTCGTCTGGCTAGTCGTTGCCAGATCGTAAACTGTGGTGCGACGTGATCCCGGGGATCGATTCCCGGAGCGGACTTTCGATTATCCGATCCCGGTGTACTGGCGAAAAGGTGCCCCTCATTTCATATTAAAATGAGAGGCACAGATCCCAAAAATTGCAAAATTAATATTCATTGAAGAATTTCAGATTGTATTTTAGGCTAAGAATGGAATTACATTTCTTAAAATTTCAGTCGGAATTCGATTTTTTAAAAACTAATCAACCTGAACTCAGCTCGGCTCATAACTGGGTGTGTACCACTCTACAATAGATGCACTGTGTAGGTATGCGTAAGTGGTGATGTGGGAACTTTTGTATCGTGGTGATAGGACGAAAAAAACGGTACTGGTTGGCAGTGGCGGAAGTGATAATGGGAGCTCGCGCGTCTACACCGTGAGTCATAAAATCGGGCTCCCTTTTGCCGTAGCTCATTACTCAGCTAAAATTGGTCGGATTGTACTGAAGTTTGGCACAGATATGGAGTAGATCATTCTGAACTTATGAGCTATTTCAGTTTTCTTTAAAATGTCCACCCGCAGCCGCACCTCCCGTGCGAAGGTGAGAATCACCATTTCCGCACTGACGCACGCTATTGATGCATTGCGCGCCAGATGCTTTAACGCAGCGTCACCTCCAAAATGCAAAATTCGTAGCGTGAAATTTGAATTTATCAAACTTCAAAAAGTCATTCATACTGTAATACGTTTTTGTTACATTTCATAGCAATCCGGTTATTTTTTTCCTTTTAAGAAAAGTTACAGAGCTACGGCGGTAGAGGGGGAGGGTCGATTATCTGGCAATCCGGGCGTCCGGATTGCTATGAAATTTAACACAAATGTATTACAGTATGAATAACTTTTTGAAGTTTAATAAATTCAAATTTCCCTCTACGAATTATGCATTTTGTAGGCGACGCTGCGTTAGAGCAACTGGCGCGCAATGCATTAATAGCGGGCATTGATGTGTCAGTGCGGAAATGGCGATTCCCAGCTTCGCACTGGCGGTGCTGCTGCGGGTGGACATTTTAAAGAAAACTGAAATTGCTCATAAGTTCACAACGATCTACTCCAAATCTTTGCCAAACTTCATTACAATCCGACCATTTTTAGCTGTGTAATGAGCTACGGCAAAAGGAAGCCCGATTGTTCCAATTGTGTAAAAGTGGCTTGTTCTTTTACACATTTTGTGCGGCGATCCCGGGTTCGATTCCCTGCTAGGGCTTTTTTTTATTCAATCCTGAGGCACTGGTGAAATGGTGCCCCTTTATAAACGTTCTTTCAAGGCGATTAGAGGGCTACATAATCTCATGTAAGTGTTGTTCACTGCATTGAATAATAATAATAAAAATATCACTACAGAAAGTACCGTGCCGTGTTGCGTGTACCGTGTTACTTTGGAGCACAATTTCCCCAGTACCCGGGGATTGTATATTTTCTGAAAAATATATTTCATACTTCTCTTTTCTCTTTTCCCGCCCGAACAGGTTGCTGAAATTAATGAAGCGTGACGATTTCAACGAAAAGATTTATTTTAATCTGGGAATGCTGGCCATGGATGATGGCGACTTGGTCAATGCAGAGAAGTGGTTCAAGCAAGCCGTGCATGTAAGCAAGTCAAGTTTATTTGTATTAACATTATTGCATATTTCGCGTCAGTCTGAATTTTACTTTCAAAACAAAATAAGCGGAGTTTAATGAATTTATGTGGGATGGTCAAAACATGCTATTCGTGTTAATTTCTTGCTGTAATTATAATTGTAATGGTATTATTTTTTCTTAGTTGAAGAAGGACTTCCGCAGCGCCCTTTTTAACTTAGCTCTTCTCATGTCCGATTCCCACCGACCTTTGGAGGCTGCACCCTTCCTCAAACAGCTTCTCAGGGTAGGACAGACGTTTCTTGTTTGCTCGATAGTTGCTGAAATTCATAATGAAACCAATTTTAGCTCAAATGAACTTATTTGGTCTCTATTGATCGAGATATTTATTTTCACCCACAATTGTCTTTTTAGTGTGTCATTTCTTTTTTTAATTAACTAGTATCACCCGGATCATGTGAAAGGTCTCATACTGCTCGGCGATATTTACATTAACCACATCAAGAATTTGGATTTAGCCCAAAAGGTATGTCAATCAGAGTTTTCCAACTTCGTGTTTAACCGAGAAATTGGTTAGAATCTATATATGTGTCGACACTGAGTTCATTCACATTATTTATTCTTGAAAAAAGGGTAATTGCATACGTGTTATTGAGTTTTAATGTGACAAAGAATCTAAAATCGCGCTGATTTGTCTCGTCAAAATGAATATTATTTTCTTGCCAAAATTGGTGTTGCATACTTTACAAATAGTTAATCATAAGATGAATTCGAATATGTTTCATAATGAATTTAATATTTTTATTTGTATTAATTGAAATATTTTATTTTTAACTTTTATTAATTGAAATATCTTATTTATTTACTTTTATTAATCGAAATATCTTATTTATTTACTTTTATTGATTGAAATGGCTTATTTATTTTTCATAACTGAAACAACTTTATTTATTTTAAGGAATTATATTTGTTTTATATCTTTTTATTTTTATACTTTTGGATTTTTGTATTATAACTATTCTCCAAAAATTCCTTCGGCAGTGTTACGAAAAGATCCTGGAACTAGATCCCCAGAATGTCCAGGGACTCCACAATCTGTGTGTGGTCCACGTGGAGCGTGGTGACCTCGTCAAAGCAGAACTGTGTCTCTCCAAGGCCTACCAGATGGCACCCAGTGAAGAGTACATCCAGCGCCACCTGAAGATCGTTCGAGCCAGGATCCATCGCCAGAAGACTCACATCGATCCCGCCGCCCCCAATGCCGCTGCACAACTCCACGTCGGTGCCGGCGACGGTCCCCTGACTGCCGCCAACAAACCCAACTCCTAGCCCACCCCGTGACCGCGAAGGTAACGAAAGGTCAACAGAGAGAGAAACAGCAGATATCCGTTGTAGTGGAACGAGAAAGTGAAGAGGCACCGGCTGAGAACGTCTGTGGCACCTAGTGAAATTCCGGCGATGAATATGTTTTTGGTGCTGGCCTCGGGACAAAATTTGATTAGGATTCCATTTCAAATTTCTAGTTTGAGGACCTAGGGAATAAGAATTAGTTTATTGGCGTTTGGGTATAAAATAGCATTGTGGATGTTGGTTGACATATGCAATATTACATCTTATTGTTTTCGTGGGTTTTCTATAGACTGTCAATTGTATCATGAACAGCTTGAAACAAAAGATAAAAGCAAAAAATTAGGATTTATTTGTTGGAAATTCCGAAGATCCTTGTTCTCTCATGGAAAAGTAAAAATTTTATTTAGAATTTTTCCAATGTTTGAAATGAATGGTCATGTCAACTAACGCCCATCAATGGCTAGGTTTCGTAAGACGGAAACGATGGCTTCCTGAATTGAACTTCCTCCCATGGAGAATTGTGGGACCAAGGCTTACGAAAATCACGTGCAGCTCTAAAACTTATTAGCATAGTATTTCCAAGTGCATTATAATATGTATATGATGACGTGAACATTATTTATACATCCACTCCTCTCTCTCGCTACGGGGGAAGAAAATATATTTTCAGTAACTGGACAACACTTGTAGCCGACATTGTGGGGTGTCGTCGATGAACTAAATTCCTTACTGGTGTGTGTGGTGCGATTCGCAATGGTGTGCCTGCCTCCAAGGCCACAAATCGATAGACACTATTTTTTGTAAGCTTGCTGATCAATGTTAATTTGGATCACAAATATCCTTAGTAACTGGCCCTGTGATGACGGTATACATGTTAATAAGGTAAAATGATATAGTTAAACCGGCAGCCCTGATGAAAATTTTATTACTATGAAAAAATGTATGGCTACAGAATTGTCGTAGCTTGACGAATTGTAAATATTTCATCTACACAATTAATTGTTGGGTCATAGTTTTGGAAGGAACGTGTATGCGGCGGCATCAACATTAATTATTTTATACTGAACATCACAGATGTCTGTTCATGTGAATTTCGAATTTCCTTTCTCTATCCAACATAATATTTATATTTTTTTATTCCTGATCACTGTATTGAATATCACTACAGAAGATTCAGTTCCCCTCGTGTTGATGTGGCTTAAAAGCAGGGAAAAGCAGTGTGGTTTAAGTCATTTTTTTTTAGTTTGTTTAGTTAGTGCAAAAATGTAATCAATGCATGCCGAACTATAGGCAGAAAATCGAAAATAAAAATCAGGAGACATAGCCCGGCATAACAGAAGACATATTTGAAGGTGATGCTTGTAATCATTTGTTGAATATAATTATAAACAGCTCTGCTGATATGTTGATAATCCTTCATTGTTGAGCGACATGCCTGCAATCGTTTATCTATAGATTTCTTTCACTTTTACATACCGGTGATGGAAAGCAGCACAAGTTTTTTTAAATGCTTTGGTATCTGTCTATGGAGTAATTTTAATAAAACTTCTTGTGTCACAGTTCGAGAAAAATGACCTACACCATTCTGCCTTTAATTGCTTCATATAGCATCACCCGTAACACCTGTTCTATACGAGGTTGGTATAATTCTATTGAAATTAATTCGTTTCGAATGAAGCTATTCTATAAATCTGTATGTACTTAATATGGTTATGGTGTGTGCGGCTATTTATAACTACTTTTTTATTTAGTGAAATTTAAAATTAAAAATTTTAATTTTTTGTTTCTATGTGTTCAGCCGCATATTTTGTTGCTTTTCGACTTTTATTTCATTGATTAATTATTTTTAATTTTTGAAAACTTTTAAGTTTTCAAACATATTTTCATATGTAGATCGATTGATATAAATTAGATAAAACTTCGTGGGCATAATTTATTTTATTTATAGTGCAAATCATTCCTATTTTTATGTTTTTATAGGTTAATACAGTAACTGTTTTGTTGCAAATATGCTTTACATTACATAAAATAGCTCATATAACATGTATTTTTTAAGATGCCAGTGACTTACCAAGTTTTGCTTCCAAGTCTTGCCTCAAGTACTAAAATTGGATCCTAAGTGTGCTTTAAATAGAAAAATACATCTAAAAAGAGGAATAGATTATGATATGGGTGTAACAAGCATTACTTACATGTATATGTGCCTTATTAGACTTTAATAACAATTGTGAAATTTAGGTGTGCCTTACAAGCAATATTTGGAAGACAAAACTGTTGCTATAATGTGGGGGTCAATAAGTACCATGTAAAAAAGTTGTAATTGTTCAATAATGTATATTTTGTATCATTCAATAATATCCACAGCTATGCATATCTTGTCGATCGCCAGTCATAATTCATGATTAAATTTGTTTTTCATTTGGTGGTATCAAGATAGAGTTTGGAAAAAATATATAGACAAACGACTCCCAGGACATAGAATTCAAAAGAATTCTATGTCCTGGGTATCAAGATAGTCGAGCTATGAATTGATAATTTTTAACAACCTGTCACATGCAATTCAATTAATATATAACTTTTAATTACATGTATAACCGGACAGTTACGTACATCGTTTCAATGTTCAGTGCATCGCCATTCCTGAAAAAAATGTAAACATACCGTACTTACTTTTTTGTAAAAAAAATAGTATTTGGTTTGAATAGTAATAAACAAATAATTATTTCAGACAACTATATGGACAGCATTCCACAAAATTAAATTTGTCCTGCTAAAATTTCGTAAGTCGATTGCGTCTTTATTTTAAACATAAACGGCCGATTTACTCAAATTTAACCGCAACGTATAACTAATTATATTGAAAATATGATGTAGCAGGCATTTCATTCCTTATGTTCATTCATTCATTCATGTAACATTTATTATGTTACGCTAGCATTTTTTATGTTTATTTCAAAATAGTGCAAAAATTTAAAATAAAATTGTATTTTAAATAATAACAAATTAACTTTCTGTTTTTAATATTACACCAGTGATATCGGATTACACTTTAAAATCACGGGAGCAACCTTAAATCGCCTTTTTTTTTAATTTTTTCTACTTTTTCGTAATGGGCGATCAACATTTCAATTAAACTCATCAATTGAAAACTAAGTATGACAGCCGATAAAAAAGTGAACATATATACTGTATGTTTCATAACTCATTGAGACTGCATCATATTGTACTGCTTATATCATATTGTTTTGTTGTGTGTAGGTGAATTTTTTCTGAAATTTCATATTTGCGGCTGAACATTTAGCAAGCCTAATAATAGCAATGTATTCGAATTGAAAAATAATTGAAATTTTTCAGAAAGATTATCTTCTTATTCAACTGCTATAGCTAAGTCGTTGGATCACAGATAAAATATCTTGTATCTGCAAGATATCTTTACATTTCTATGCATTCATAAAATACATGTATATATTTTGAAGTATGTTCTGATTTTATTATGCTAGTGTATTGATTCAAAATAAAAAATTGTTTATTAATTCTATATTTTATTTATTTTTAAGGTATCACAACATGTGTTCAATTGGTAAAAATTAATAAGTAGGACGTGGGGAATCCAAATCTGAAATAATCAGATATGTGCGTTATCCAATATTTCAAAAGTTACTAGCAAAATAAAGTATCGCTTATTTTGCAGCCCAATATTTATTTTTGTATATCTCTCTGATCTACACAATGCGACTCAAAAATTGGTAAATGAATTGTGCGAAAGCACGACGAAGTCAGATATGGTTAATTAAATTTTGAAAATGATTTTGCGAATACTACGCCATAATCACACTTACCCTCCATCATTAATCATTATCCAAATAAATTGGAAACAGCGAAACGGAAATTTTGTACATAGACTCACCGGTACTTGGGTCTATGTACAAAATTTCCGTTTCTCTGTTTCCAATTTATTTGGATATTGATGGAGGGTAAGTGTGATTATGTCGTAGTATTCGCAAGATCATTTTCAAAATTTAATCAAAAATTGGTGTTCTTCTGCGAGTAGCACTTAAGTTTCAAGTAGTTCAGTACGATACGAAACGATATTTCGCGCTCCTTAGTTTGAATATTTCCGACTCTAGCGCCCCTATCGAGCGTGCATATAACCTTTTACGATACTTCGTCTGCTAACTCTGCCAGTCTACCTTAAAATGGTGGCTCCCTTCCTTGAACAGTTTGTCGTCCAACGTGTGTAAAACTGTAAACACGTGGGTTTTTCTTCGGGAATTATTTTTGTTTTGGTTGCAAAAACAAACTTAAATTAATAATTCGCTCACCTAGAAGAGCAAACAATCATTTTGAAGCTTGTCAACATCCAATATGGACGACACGTGGGACAAACTGAACGGCGCGAAGTTGAATGACGCCGTACGCAAAACTCTGAAGGAACTACAGTTTTCTAACATGACTCCCGTTCAAGTGAGTATTTTACTTAATGTTTGCCTCTAAAATTGACATTTTTCCTGTTATTTTTCTCATACTAGAGTTATAACGCTATGTAGGCCTAGCACATGGATTGGGACGGGGTCGCTGTCGTGTCGCCACACAGCTACATTTGTAATATTAGATGGAACGACAAAGTAGAGGCCACTCTCCTGCAAGCTAGAGCCAATCTACGCTAAGAGAAACTACAAAAAAACACTCCTTTTTCCCTAGGAGCGTAATCGACTGGAATGTCCTCCCCCAAGAAATAGTTGAAGCCCCCACCCTTTCAATTTTCAAGTCCCGACAACGGGCAGGCCGCACCCGGGCCACCTGTAAACACCACCAATAAGCAACCTTCTAACATATTGTCAGAATGCTACGGCGCGGCGATTACCTCATCTAAATCTAAATCTAAATGTCGGGTCGACAAGGCACAAACTGACAAATATTGTTTTGGCACTTGATAACTTAAGTGATACTGGAACTATTACTAAACTCAAAACCGAAATAATGTAATTAGGGTGTAAGATTTTGATATGCATTACATTGACATGTTGTTACGTTTTTATTTTCAGGCTGCCTGTATACCTCTGTTTTTGAAAAACAAGGATGTTGCCGCTGAAGCGGTTACCGGCAGTGGCAAGACACTTGCTTTCCTCATTCCCATACTGGAAATTATGATGCGACGGCAGGACAAGTGGAAAAAACACGAGGTGGGCTGGTTGGCTGTTCATCTATTGTCGGTATAAGTAGATTTATTAATCGGTCAAATTATGTCATGCTTGGCCTGGTTGAGCTTACTAACGTTCCCATATTAATTACATGTAATGAATTTAATTCCCAAGCTTCATTGCCATACTCAGAAAATGTCATTCACTTTTTAAATATATTTCGAAAGTTACATGATGTCAATTACAATACAGCTACATGTTGTTGTGATCCGTCGAGTCGTTTCCGATTCCTGGTGACGCCATGGACAAGTGCTCTCCAACTGGGCCGATTCGATGACTTGCTCTGCAGCTATCGGAACGACATCTTGGTTTCCCTCTTTATGCAGTCCAGCTATCTTGTGCGTGGTCGTCCCCATTTTCTCGCTCCGCTTATCTTCCCGAGTATGAGCGGCCTTTTCTAGAGAGTGGGGGCGCCCGCATGACATGCCCAAAATATATTTTTGAGCACAGCACAGCGCAGTTGGTTTTTAAGGACCACTGACTCTAGCGAACATTTGGGCTTAATTATGTCTAAGACTGACTGGTTGGTCTGCTTTGCAGTCCAAGGTATGCACAGTAATCGCCGCCAGCACCAAAGGTCAAAAACTCCAAATAGCGGTTCTAAAAAACCCCTAACTTGGTGTTTACAATGTAAAATTGACCACGTACGACGACTATGTGTTGGAAATGTTTGGGTCTGGGGAAAAGTGCGCCAATCATTGGGAACAAATTTGGACAAACAAAGAAAAAAGACTGCTGCGTAAAATGTATATTTTACTTTTATGGAATAATTCGCAGTTCTTTAATAAAAAGGAATAACCTTACTTATTGATCGTCTCTCGTATCTTGACCGTTGGTCAATTTCGGGCTCTCATGTGTGTGCGTGTCGATCAACTCGGGGTTAGGAACCCGAGCCATGTCCAGGGCAAACTGGTTTTGAAAAATAAGCAACTCTCAACACTCACGTTTCGATACATTTACATAATTACATAGACGCGTGCTGCCATCGCTTGCTCCATGATGGAAGGTCATGACCTCTTTTGTGTTGCGCATTTTCGAGTCAATTGTGAAGTACGTGCATCTCGTGTGCGAAGGACACAATGCTGTTTGGTAAATTTCTTTGAAAATTTGGAAAGTGTTTTTTTTTTTTTTTTGTTAAGTCGCATTGTGCATTAGCTGTCATGGCTAATGCATTTGCTGCTTGGCCGTACGGTGTACAGAGTCTGTACGTGTGTATTACACCTGTTTGGTATGGGTTCGATCCCCAGACTCGACAATCCCTTTTTTTTTTTAGAATTTTGTTTCTGTCACCGTAGCCCAGTTCGTACGGTGTGGTGCGGGCCGTCCCGGGTTCGATTCCCGGCGCCGGTTATCGTTTATTCGAATCCAGGGTATTGAAGAAAATGGTATACCTTAAGCATTCAATGGCAGCGCTATACAGAAAGGGACATAATTTCCTGATGGACATTATTCCATGATTCCACGATTTACTCTTAACGAAATATTTTTAAAATTCTCAATTTTTTTAAGAAAATAAATCTAATTAGTACTTTATTATTAACTGTTTAAATGAAATTGAGTGAGTTGATTTTGCGAACTGTTCGGCTAAAACGCACTTACCTACAGTCATCATTTATAATAATTTGAAGCCCACAAAATAATTTCGATATTAATCTACTGGTACTGAGGCAGGTACTCATAACGTTTTCAGGGATCACCACATTCCGTCTTCAGCGAGACGACACACATGCACTATTTTGTTTATCGAGCTCCCTTTCAGTGACATGGGATGGGGAATACAAAAAATTCGTTGTAACACTGGAAGGTAATTAAATACTGCAATTGCAGTTTTAAAAAATCCTTTTCAAAACGACATGGAGAATGCAAGTCTTCTCGTACAAGTAAGGTGTATTACAGGCGGGTGTCGGTTTGAGCTACTACGTTGTTGAATATTAATGACCCCTATTGAAATTCCCACTGTCAACTATAATTAGCCGAGAATAAATTAGGTAACCAGCATCAGGAAGAAAGAGGATTTGAATAGTTTTCCAATGGCGCGGTCGACTAATATTTTATACCGGCGAACATCCCCTATTTTTCAAGACAACCTTTCATATGGAGAAGGCGTCGCGTGAAAAAAGGCGTTGGCGCAGGGCGAAAATAAAAAAGAGGAGTGTTGGTCTGCTGAGCGTCAAACGTGTACATTTCCGTGAATACGCAGTCCAGCAAATGAGTGTCCGTGTAACGACGTCGAATGTGAACGTGGCTACAACGGGGGTAACAGTCGATCGACAGTCTCTGTATATGTAGTCAGTTTCGCATACTAGCGACGCCATTATACTTCTCGCGCTATCTTTTCAATAGAATTAAACAAAATTTCCTTCTAGAATGTATCAGAAGAAAATGCTTGTTCATTTTTTTAGATTATTTTATTTCCGATATATAGCTTACCGAGTAAGCGAATCGACGGGAGGAGGGGAATTGTGGCGGCGGAGTCGAGAAGTTTGCCATTTTTTATTAAAGGATATCGACGTGTAGATAGATGGCGTTGTGATGTTGTGTCATTTCTTTCGAAAATTTGACGTCACATCCGTTTTTTAAAATGTTTTTTGGTTTGTCTCCCATTTAAGCAATTTTCTAAACGTATTCACGTTAAAAGTGCATTCTAATTTGGCAACACTGCTTAAGCGAAGCACCCTATTTGTTGTTCCGTCCCAGACAATCTGTCTTTCGGTGTGGGCTCTCACTTGTGTGTGGTGTGTGCCACAAAAGCTGTGGTCGAACGTGCTCTGAAAGCTAATCGCAACCGAGATAAATAACCCCTTGAGTGATTTGGGGGCCTACTTTTTTTTTCTGGCCGCTTCTCGGACTGTTTACGCAGGAGCGTGAAACGTGTTGCGCACGGATAAAATGTTATCCGCGGTTGTAGCGCCCACTTTCGTCTTGCTCGCTGCTTAGTATGCACAGAATGTTGAAATCAATAACAAAATACAAGGAAATTAGTAAGGAAGTTCTTAGATGTACTATATCAAAACAGGTTACTTGAAAAATGGAAATGCCTTGTACTGTAACTTACTTCATGTACTCGTGTGTAATTTGCTAACATATCTCGTTTCGAATGTTAAAATCATTTCTGGTATTTTAAAGGCGGTATTTCACTAGGCGAATAATCGCGGCGAATGCAGCTGAATCGCGCAAATTGCAGCAAGAGTACAGCAACTAGGCGGCACTGCACGTGAGCTGCGAATGCATTCGCGGCGAATAGAAT
>JAUJYS010004021.1:0-12405 GCA_033995665.1 Melogona broelemanni | reverse complement strand
CTCCAAAGAGACACGAGGGTGCAGTATTCCTGTAGTGCACTAGGCGCTACGGTGAATTAAAAAAAAAAAAAAAAATTCCGTGCAGCAATTAAACAGCGATTAACCATTATCAACCTATTCGATTAAAAAACTATCATATAGTAAGTACCTCAACTGTAAATACAGGTATAAGCTTTATTCGGACACATACGTATCGTGTCTCACAAAAAATAATTTATTTTTTCACGCAGCAGCCAATATTTCTCTAGAAACATTTTACCCAAACATTTCTATAAAGTAGCAAGTTGATTTATAATACATCAAATATTGTTCAACTTTTAAAACATTTGTCTAATATAAGAATACAGTGTAGTAAATGGATAAATTTCGTTAATGTTAAAGTCGATTCATCATATCGTTTATTTTTTAACAAACGTTGGTCGATTAATTCTTTGGTGGCATCGAAGATAGCTGTACAGATTAGCAGTGTATGCTTCTCCTATAAACCTTTTTGGGTGCTTCTAAGGTAATGAGAAAATGGAAGATCATCAGTGCTTTTTTGTACAACAACTGCCACTTTTTTTGGAAGAGCACATGTCGGTAATTCTTAAACCGGAAGTCTGTACTTCCCAATCTTCGTTCGACGCCATTTCCCTGAAAAAGGAAAATATCACAAGCGTATCAACATTCAGTGAACAATCAAAAATATATTCCAAAACCATACGACGTTAAGTTTCAAGAAAATTGTAGCTGAGAATATAATTTTTTCGCAATTTAAATAAAAACGTAGGATTCGAAAGCAGCTGCTTGGCAATGATAAAAAATTATTATATTTGAACGATATTAAATTTATATTATGATTGACTCAGACATTAAAAAAGTACTCTTGGAATTTAATATTTTTTTCTACTGTAATATTTTAATATAATTCAAGTTATTCACATCACCTTGTCAGTTGTACTAAAGCATCAACAACATTTCTCCCGTTCTTGGAACTTGTTTCGATGAATATAGCGGAAAAATCCTTGAAATAGAGAAATATAAATGATTATTTTTATTATGCCGTGCTTAAAGTGTGTTTCTAAAGACAGCAAAACAAAAAATATTTTTTTTCGAAAAAACATTTTGGTTTTGTTCGTGCTATAGTGTGAATAATTAATTTTATTTTTAATAACTACAACATGAGAAATAACGTACGCGGGCCAGACGTTCTCCATCGTCAGTCCTGACGATGGATTTTCCCTGTAACAGTGCCGTCTCCCTCAGATCAATTTTATTGGCGCAAATCATTATTGGAATTCGTTTTTCGACCACATCCTAAACGGGTACAAACACATTGATAATATCACTTAATGCATCAAAAGCAGAGAGATTCCAGACTATAGATTTAAACTAATTTTAATCTTACGTCAATGGCGGCCATCCATTCGCGGACATTGAGGAACGAGTGCTCGCTGGTGCAATCGTAGAGCAGCATCACGCCGTCCGCCCGACGGAAATACGATTTGGTCACACTGCGGAACCTACGAAAATCAATGAAGAACGCGACGAATTTTTGCAACAAATACATCGTAATAATTAAATTAAAATAAAAACGTAACCCGTTAATTAAAATTAGCTAATTAAAGTGGACTGGGTAATTTTAAATTTTGAATTCGGACAAAGTACAATATTATTTCATTCGAATTTTTTTTTTATATGACCATGGGTTATGTGATTTATCACTGCTGTTAAGTCCTTCGCGTCGTCTCCGGACCCTGACCTTCGATCCCCCGACACCTAGGTGGTACAATAAAGAGGTGGTTTGCAATTGTCTTCACCCGCGCCAAATACCACGAGCCAATCGAACCATGCAAATCGAACCACGAGCCTAGACCGGGAATCGAACCCAGATCCGCTGGTTGGCGACTAACCTCTACCTACCGGCACCCTACCTCTCTGCTAGAGCGGATGGACTCTCTGGACGTCTAGAGGGTACAAATTTCGTCATGATTGTTGCCGGCAAAATCCGATCAAAATTCCTTGTTTAAATGGAACATGGTTGGCATAAAGCGATAGTAAATAACAATGAATTATCGATTCTCCATCGATATTCATCCGAATATCGATTAAAGTAACTGTTTCTCTGGAATTTCCATAAGTGTCCTACACAATGATCATTGCAACCAAGGATAGTAGAGTAGAGTAGAACCCTCTACTATAGTTGCTACAACTCATACGAGCGAAAACAAGGAGGCAATCACTACCATCTTGGGTGCTATGCGGGAAAGCTAACCTACAGAGTAGACAAGCGCTACAAAAAAATATCCTTGCCTTTCTTGTCCGGCCGTGTCCCACAGCTGCAGGGTGACGTTCTTCTCGTCCACCCTCATGGTCTTGACGTGAAAGTCCACGCCCAACGTCGAGGTGACCGAGGGCAGGAACACGCCTTTGCTGATACGCACGATGAAGGTGGTCTTGCCCACCGCGGCGTCGCCAGCGAACACCACCTTGTACATGCGGTCGGGCGGACCGTCGGGTTCGACGGTAGCCGGAGCGATTCGACTCATCTGGCGTTTGATGATCGACTGCTTGGAGGCGGTCCTGATTAAACTAGACACGGAACGGTTCATAAATTGGCCCTCCACACATGATGGTTAGGGGTGAATGCCGATGATCTATGTTGGGTAGGGACGGAACGGAAAAGATCCGTTTCCTAAGAACGGGTTACTTTTCTGAGGAACTTTGGAATGACATGGTTCCTTTTCTTAGGAAAGAGCGCTTGGAACGAACTCGGTTTTTTCAGGAACTGGAACGGCAGTTCCTTTTAATGTGTTCATGACAGTTACATAATTAATATAATTTAAATACCGCTTTTCCTTTAAATACATTGAAAATTGTTATTTTCGTATTCAAAGCTCACAGATAAAAAAAAAACTCATTTTGTAGTGGAATTGCTGGGATAAATGGAATTTTAAATATTTTAATCCGCGCAGAAAGTGAATTTTTTGCATTTTTATTTTTTAATCGAAAGAACGGAAAATGAACGAAAAAGTTCCAGGTTCCCTTTGAAAAGGAGGAACGGTAGTTTCCTTTCAATTCTCGGAGGAGCTGGAAATGGAACTTGAACGGGTTCTTTTTTTAAAAGGAAGAAACCCAACACTACCGGTGATTGAATGGGACTAACACTAAGGGATGGCCAAACGCGTATTGTCATTAATAGTAAAAGGTTATTGAAAAAATATCCATTGTTGCAAGTTCTTTGCAAAATATTTTTTATACGAAAATATTTTATTCTTATATTTTTTGTTTATATTTTTGCATAAATTTGTTATTGTTGTGGAATAAGGGGGACTTATGATTTTACCTTTGAGATCGGGAGTATCCGATGTTTCGTCCATTTCCACTAGCATTTGTCAGGGCCTGAGCTACGGGCAACACTGCCCAACCTGTTGGCGACTCTAAATCGATATCTTCATATTCGTCATTAGACTAGATGAGTGGGCGAAGTATTAGTATGATTCATAATAAAATAAAACGTCAAAGCAGTTATAAATTCACTCACACGCTATGTGAACTCAGAACAAGTGAATACAAGTGAAATCATCCAAACAAATGTTACACAGCACCATCCATTATTATTGCATTACTAGTATTTTACATTAAATTATTTCGAGTCACCTGTCTTCGTTCCAGTTTCTTGAGCTCGGCATTGGTCATTCGCCGCTGCAGCAAGGTGGGACTGGCTGTGCGAGGGTCATCCTCGGTGTCCGTGCACAGGTCTCTGGTGGTAGATAGGCCGCTGTCTGCCAAACGGAATACACAACGAAATAGAATTGCCCAGTAACGCAGCCAGGATATTTTTTTAGTTAAGGGACAATTCGACTTGACATTATAAAAATCGCAATTCAAAAAACATTCGAAATACGAAATTTTAAAAAATGAGTTGAAAATTATTAAAATTGTCTTATTGTTATTAGTTCCAAAATATGCAAAAATATGACGCACAAGTTTTAAAATTATATTGTCCTGCTGATATCATATTAATAATTCTTTGCGATATACATTTTTTTATTTCGTCCCATTCCTGGCTATGTTATTGGCCCGTTTTTGATGATGTCATCCATCATTGTATGAGTTTCTATTTTGCACACCACATTAAAATAATCAGATTTTTAACGGTTGATGAAATACCTAAATCTTCCATGAACCTTTTCATGCCGTAGCTCAGTTCGTTACCGGTGGTGTCCTCCTCGCTAAACATCTGCGGTGTCAATCGCGGACGCGGAGACGGATCCTTGAGGCTCTCGTATTGGCTGTCTACTTCCGTTTCCGCCGGAGACATTAGCGGAGTCCTGAGCCTTCAGTCAGATACACGGAAAATTTGCAAAGCGTTTGACTGTTTCACGTAGATTTTATGGCACGACACAATTTGTGGAGACAATTTCTCATTTACTGAATAGCCCGACAAATACAATATTGGGCTCATTTAGGAAAATGCAGAATATTTGTAAAGCGTTTGACAGTTTCTCATAGATTAAGTGGCGCAACAAATGAAGAAATGCGTAAAAAAACGAGCTCAAAGGATTTTGTACAAGGAAATGTATTTCTTACCTTTTGTCGAAATTCAGTCGCAGGCAGGGTATGGCAGAGACTGAATGCGCGTCAGCCAAGTAATCCCCGATGACCGATCCACGCTTGCCACCGATCGACCGAGGCGGAAGTGACGTAGTGGTTGGCTTCAAAGCAACGAACGACATTTTACCCACGAATACCACGAATAAAAATATTAATCGCTCTTTGTCTTTGTACAAAACGCATTTGACTCAACCTAACCGATTATGAGAAGTAATCCTTGACCATTAGGGATAGAAACGGCAACTTTCTGGTGGTGCACGATGTTTATTCGGGAACAACCAAAAACTTTCGATACAAAAATAATTGTACGTGGTTACATATTAATCGCGTTACAAAAAATATATAGTTGATTCCATTGTTGGCATGGTGGAATCGAGAATCCGACCGATCGGTATCGCCAACTCCCTGGGCATCTTGAGGGATAAATCAATGGAATATATCCCTAATGGTCAAGGATTACTTCTCATAATTTGTTACTTCAACGGCTCCTAACGAACAATTTTTATTTTATCGAGTTTTACATTCGCATTCAAGAAGGGATGCCGCCTGTCGGAGAAGGGAGTATCCCCCAAGGCCTCTTATGTCGATGGCAGTGGCCGGGGAGAGGATACCTCCATTGCAGCTGGCAGTGTTTGCTAATGATATAGGGGCAGCAACAAGCGTACAGGAGATCGTTTAGGTACAGTCAGAAATTTAATCGCGACAATGACAAAAATATTAAATCCACCTTTTCGACGTATCAGACGCAAGTAATTTTAACGAAAAGTACAGAAGCACGTCGACACATTCTCTGATAAGTTGAACAAATAAAGAAGAAAAATTATTGGACCATTGTCATATTTTATTTTATTCTGCGATTTATCACGGACAGTAATAGTGGGTCAGTGTGGTTATAGTCTTTCTTGTAATTTACCGCCATTGTTTTGTATCTACAATAAATTATTTAGGCAAACCAAATGTTCTGAATCGTCTAAAAAAATAACAATTTCCTTAAATGGGAATCGAACTAGTACACGAGGTGACATTGCCAGAAAAGCCCAAGACTGCGCTCACGGACTGTTGGTTGTTTCCAATGGAAACAGAAATAAAGAAAATAAACAGCTAAGAATGTTCATCGGAAGTTAAAATTGAAGTATATAAAAAACACGTGAATGTAAATTATATGAAGACGCTGGATCGTCATCCCGCTGGTCCAGCGTCTTCATATAATTCACATTCACGTGTTTTTTATATACTTCAGAAATAAAGAGTTTGGAAGAATCCGATGATCTAAGCCTCCGCCATTGTTTTGATTGTCTAATAATTTATTTGGGCAAACAACATTTTCTGAATTATTTTAAAAAAAAAATTCCGAAGTGGGAATTGAACCTGTACACGGTGATATTGCCAAAAAAGCAGAGGACTGCGCTCACGGACTGCTGGTTGTTTCTCCAATGGATATTTCGGAAACAGAGATCAAGAGTTTGGAAGTATCCGATGAGCTAAGCCTCCGCCATTGTCGTGGTGATACTATTACGTTGTTTAAGCAAGGTAGCACGTTCAGAATTATATTAGAAAATAATAATTGTCCTGAGTTCAGCATTCAGTATCACATTATTTGAAATGATGAGTTCAAATGTTTTCGCTTTTTAGTTATTGGACGAAAGTAAAGATAAACAGAATGAAAATTAATGTGCCTATGGCTGGCCTCGAACCTAGACGATGTGCAAAATTATAATGTGTCACCAAATCAAAATTCTTAAGTAATGACAAGCTTATTTTGTCTAACAGTTCCAAATAAGCCAAGTTAAAAAAAAAAATGCAACTAATAAAAGTGAAAGTGCAATTACAAGTAAAAAGGGAAGACGGCGCTCACGGGACATATCAGTGTCTCTGTTGCTGCTATTTTAAACCAAGGAAGTACCCGAAGAGCTAGCCTCCCGCCATCTTTAATAACGCAATTCTTACGCTTATATAGTTTCGGTAAACAAAAACCTATAAATAATTGAAGTATTCAACTAATAAAACAACTAAAAAATATGGATATTTAAAATGGTTTCCATAAATAATGTTTCTCTTGCATTTCATTTTCATATTTCAGAATATTTTATTGCGCGACTAAATCGATAATATAAGTAGACATTCCGGCCGTTATTTATTTTAACACAGAGAACTACATATGTGGGTGCGACGAACTTTTGAGTAGAGCGCGCGTTGCTCATATTGATATTGTACTGAAAATATTTAGACGCGCCAGCCATGATTAGTGGAAAATTCCAAGTGAGCAAGGGAATGCGACTCATTCGCGGTGACGCAATTGATAAGGGAAATAGATGCATTTTTGGCGGCTGTTTCAAACTACACCATTGATTTCTGAATGAGAATCAATGACTTCCGTGTGCGATTTCCTATAGGGGCCATGAAACGGTTTTCCTGATAAAACGGAAAAATCGTTTGTTGCAGTCCTTGCGAAAACATATCGTTGCCATACCTTAGCAATTTTAGAGCGAGAAGCACTTTGAAAGTTCATAAGCAAAAAATAATTATTCGTTACAATCGGATGCAAAAATTCGAAATCACATTCATGTACATTTTACCAATGAAAAAATAAACTTTATTTTTCTTAGGAACGAAACACAGTCGATCAAAACAATTCCCCGGTTGCTGCTACCAAATTGGCAGGAAAAGTGAAGAAATTTCCCCTGTTGCATACCCGCTGCACAACGCTTGAACTACGCTGCCAACAGTCGACTAAAATCGGAGGTAACATGATAGACATTCATTGTACAGCTCAGTTGTTTCAAAACAGTTTTCCACAAAAATTTGATGGCAACACCTATTTTCAAATGAACGATTTCTTTGGCATTTCGTTCATGTCATGCAACTGTCCACAATAATACTCTTATATTATTATGTTCCATTCCTTTCCTCAGCTATTAATTCTATTCTAAGATGAAAAGACGTATGTCGTAACAACATGAAAAAATGTACATAATCGAGCACAAGCAGACGGTAGACAAAGCCAGTGTCGAATTTAAAATATAGCTTCTAAGTTTGCGCGTCCAAAACTAATTTTGCATAAAATTTCGAAACTCAATTTATAAAAATTGAAATACTTTATTCACATTAATTTCCTTAAACAAAAAATAGGTTGGCAGCTAAGGCAGTTGTTCTTCCTATAAGTCACACACAAGTTTTCCAAAAAAAAAAAAGAATATCAGAGCTAAAATAATCTTACAACAAAAATGGAAACATCCACCCCACACACACATACACACAAAGAGGGTTCCATGAAGTTATTAATTTATATCTTTCCGATCTCTTTTTCTAACACCTCCCTCACCACTTCACATCACAGAGCTAAACCGCTGAGGAAGGGTCAAGATTTTTCCGCTGGACGCGTTTTTGTGGCCCTAAGTTTACGATGTTGTTTTGTTATTATGGCGTTTGCAATGTCCGGGACGTTACAGAGAGCAATCATGACCGCTGGATAGACAATGTGGGCTCTCGTTCGAATCGCGTCACTGGGGCTGCAGCGATATGGCCCGAGGGTCCCCGGCCACGGCGGTGTCCAGGTTCTTGAGCAGCTGACTCAGCCAGTGGTTGGTCGACTTGTCCTCCTTCAGGCAGTTGGCGAAGGTGCTGCCGTCTTTGAGCTGGTCGGGCAGGCACTGGCGCAGAGCCTCGCGCGCCCTGCGAAGACAATATCGAAAGGGGAGGCAATCAGTATTAAGTTTTGGCAAACTCAGCATTAAGACACTATTTAGACTTGGTAAATTTCTCATTTCGTCGCAGTGGCCTGGCGATTTGGTTTGAGGGACCCCGTTTAACAAATGGGATAATTATGAAGCATGAACGTAATCAAAAGATTAATTGTACGAGTTATGGGGATTTAGTTTATTCTGTTGTAAAACACAACGCTGCTCGTTTCGAATTGCAGTACTATAAATTAATTTAGCAATTTTTACATGCGCGAAGACAAATTTGTTTACGGGTTGATGATCATAACCTAAAAAGTGAGTTAGTGATTATCAAAAAAAATTAAAACAGAAGATTCTGTATCCCTTAAAACGCTTGAGCATTTGTGGAGAAGCACCTTTTCGCCAGTATACCGGGATCGAATAAATGAAATCCCTCGAAGCAGGAATCGAACCACGGATCGCCGCACGTTAGGCGGTTGCTCCTTAACTATGTTTTAAGTGTTATTTTTCGGAAAAACTGATTTTTAACCAATTGTCAGATTAACTAGTTGAATGTCCGGCAAACTTATCCTGGGACTAATGGACCAGATATACAATGGCATGCATGCGTGATAAGATGGCTACACCGGCTTCTCTTACCTGGGGTTGTCTGACAATCGCAGGTAGCACCTGACTACGTGCTTGAGCAGGCGAGACGACTGCTCCTTGGCCAGCGACAGCACCATCTTGCCCTTCAGAACAAATAATAGAGTCACAAATTGCTCAATAGGTTCACACGACTAACGGGATTTAAATGGCAAGTGTCAAATGTTTCAACGTCGTATTTGGCAACTAAGGAAACTGAAGTTTCACTCCCACACGCATCACTTACCAGAATCATGGCTACGTGTGAGAAACGCTCGTAGGTCTGGCAGATGTAGGCCAATCCAATCTCGTCCAGTAAGATCTTTTGTAAAATGAAGGTTGCCACCTAGATACCATGTTAGGGACGAGGGAAATAGAGAGCAGTTAACCCGCTGTCAAACCCATCCAACACCTAACAATCGTTTAGCACCATAATTGTTTCTCTGACACTACATTTGTGTAAACCTAAGTCATTTTTGTTGATCACCATATTGAACAGATGATGATTTATCGCAGGCTGCGCCTGCAGCAGACGATGAGAAACAAGTGAATAACGGAGGGTAAAATGCGTTCATGCCAAATTACCGTTTTCGACAGCTCGCTGCCCGATTCCATGATCCGCAAACAGAGCGGTATAATTTCGGTGGTAAGTAAAAAGTTGATCACTTCCTGTTCGTCAGTCTGGCAAAAGAGAGCAATTTTTCAAGCAAATTAAAGCCAAGGTTATAACTTTGTGGGCTAGTTTTATTTTGTTGTCCTGGGACTGGTTTTAACAGCAGGGTATCGTCTCCGGACCCCGACCCTCAATCCCCCCACACCTGCGGTTGTTCTTGGCAGAATACAGAGGTGGGTTGCCTTTGACGTTGCCTTCCCCCGCTCAGTACCACGAGCCAATCCAACAAATCGGCTGCGCTGGGAATCGAACCCAGATCCGCTGGTTGGTAAGCGAGCACGCTACCTCTCTCTCTCTCTAAGTTTTATTTAATCAAATGAAACAAGGAAAAAAAACTGTTCTGTCGCCAACCTTAACTAGGGCTCCGATGACACCCAAACTGGTTAGCCTCAGGTACTCGAACGGCCGAGTCTTGCTCACAGTGTGAAGAAATGGATACAAAAATAGCGGTATGTGAGCTAGTCGAGGAAGAGAGAACAAACAATGAGATCAGGGACGAGCTCGTCGGTTAAACAGCAAAATTCATCAAGCATCAGAGACTAAATAAACACAAAACGTTATTAAGTTTATATTTTTCCTACTGCACCAATTATCGTTACAGAAGGCAGTGTGCCCCTCGGTGCTTTATTATCCTCGTTCGAATAAATGAGAGGGTTTGATCAAACGAAAGCCCACGTTGGTAATCGAACTCGTGACCGTTACAGCACAAGCCAGTCGCTCAACCAGCTAGGCTACGACGGGTCACACATTAAAACTTGTGATGGAATGATTGGATAATTGAAACTTGCGATGGAACCCAGAATACCAACAAAATAATGAAGTTTAATTTATTTAAGTACACATTCAAATTTTCAAGAAACATGGGAAGGCGGAAGGTCTAGGTGTCAAGAATGATTAAATATATCTGGAGCAAGTTATACACTTGATAAACAATCCAAAAAAAATTTTCCCTTGTAAAAACAATCCTACAATTCTATTAAAAAAGTATGCTTTATGGCAGATTATCCATTGTCAAAGCATGGTTTGCGAGCGTTTTTGTTAGTTTGTTTGGTCCGAACCTTGCAAAAATGCTGATCTCGTTTCGGGGTGGGACGCCATGCACTGCAACAGTGCCAACGCGTTGCATACACGATTCGATTGGTGAGCCTAAGAGTCGATACAACAAAATACGTTAACACCGAGAACTGAGAGGGGGACCATATCATTAAGCCAATTAAAAAACTTGTCTAAGCGTGGGGAAAGACACTCACGGTCAGCGTGGCCGGATTGATTGCCGGATAAATGTAGACGATCTCCTGCAGCAGGGCGGCGATGGTCCCGAACGAATGCCACAGCATGGGAGCCAGATCGGGAACCACCTCCCGCTTTTTGCTGAAGGAAGAAATTAATCACAAAATTAAGTCTGGCAAAGAAATGGTTGTTCCGGATAATAAAACAACAAGTTAGACTGGATGTGTAGTGGTTAGCACGTTCGCCTACTATGCCCGTGATCGCAGGTTCAATTCCCCGACCAAGACCTCAGGAATTTTTGGGCGACCGACATTCAAACACATGTCTTCAATCGGAATGGAAATAAGCCGTAGGACCCGTGCCTGTACGTTGACAGGTACACGTTAAAGATCCCTACCTAGGTCAGATGACTAGGCACGGTCAAATTAATCGTACTCGTTGTGGTAAAGATGGGACATCTTCGTTCTAGGCTGGTTTTAGAACGACGGAGGCTGCTTGTGGGTACGCATTTTAGTTAAGCTAGGTTAATTGTCCGTCCCAAAATACCTCAACTCCAAAAGGGCGTTCTCACGGGTCTCCGGACCAGATAGCTCGATGATCCACTGATAGATCTTCTCTCGGTCCACATTCTGGCCGGATGTCGGCTGCTGGGTGTTCATGTACCTCTGAATTGTTAGGGAATTAAAGAAAAAAATCATGAAACGACTGCATACTGTGTTGAGGTCAGAAAAGACAAAATGGGAAGTAAAACAACTGTCAGGCACGATGAACTCTCCCCTCCAGATGAAGAATTACTCCAACCTAACGGTCCTAGGCTAACTTTCCGAGTCAAACTTAGAACCATACAGAATGCAAGTGATGTACCGGTTGTGTTGGTTCAAAGATAAAAAAAATATTTAGTTCTATTTTGCATTTCCGGTTTGAAGCACCTTTTAGCACTATTTCGTTTCACCCAGTTTTGGTACGTAGTTAGGTGGCGTTGGCACGCTCTTCTCTCTGACTCGAGGCGTACATGCGATTAATTTAGACCCTCTCCCAAATCAAATTATGCAAACCATGCCCCCGAATATATATGCTCTAGTTTTATAAATTCGAATACCCAATATCGCATATCAGGCTGGTTTAGGTTTATGCATGCATTGAGGGGGGTAATCCAACACCTGCTAAGGAGGGTCGTTCCGGTATGTTTTGAGCGGCTTTAATCGACATTAAATGCGCATATAAAGGTGAAATTTCTCTATTACCTGTTGCGCGGATAGTGCATTCATCTTTGGACGGTTCTTGAAACGATAACACCTATGGAAATGTTTAGGAAACGACAGTAAAATCACCTAAATTACGGGAAAAGTTGATACTTCACAAAAAGCCTACGAATCTAGTCTTGCTATAAAAAGAGGGAGACTCGGAGTAGTTGAGTTTCCGTCCTGAACTGAAAAAACGCCTCAGTTTCATGTGAAGGCCACACAGATTTCGTCATAAAGTGCAAACTGAACTTCTGATGGCTTTATAGCACTACTAAGACAAAGTGGTTCAGTGGCTATGGTCATCGACTACAAAGCGGATGGTCCCGGGTTCGATTCCTGGCGCAGGCTTTCGTTTATT
>JAUJYS010004020.1:0-12408 GCA_033995665.1 Melogona broelemanni | reverse complement strand
GTCGGGGGATCGAGGGTCGGGGTCCGGAGACGACACCCTGCTGTTAAAACCAGTCCCTGGACTGACTAACCAACCAAGTCAGGATATCTGTAAGATTACGAACAATTTTCGCGTAGGCACGTTACTTTATCATTGGTTGGCGCACATTTCGATAATGGCGGGTTGAAATTAACGGCCGAATTTGGCGCTCTGTCCGCCAAGTACCAATAACCGCTCTGATCTTAAATTCACAAAAAGCAAATTGATTCTTTCGAACGCCACCAGAGGAAACCTAAAACTAACTGTCAACGTGAAATAAATTAGGAAAACCCGGTGTGAGTTTCTATCTTTTGCTCTCGCGGCATGCTTAGCTGATAGTAGTGATTGCCCCGTTACAGGGGCAGCTTCGCGCTAGCATCGCGCTTTGAACGCGCGATTTTCTACGCTCCACAGCTTTCGATGACCGTTATTACTAGCAGAGGGTCCCACGAGGATGTGTGGACTGCGCGCCGGTACGATTACGTGATCGCGATTTGGTGACCCGCATTATGTAGTTGTCGCCGCCGCCGAGTCGCGTCGCCACTGTTGCGTTTGTGAATGAAATTGTTCGTGGCTCATTGAATGAAATAAAAGAGTACGCGATCTAGAGGGGGATAGCCGTCAATTGACTGAGATGATGGCAGCGCCCCCTGGTGTTCGTACCTATAAATTAAAAATTCGCATTGCCGCCTGCGAGTGCGCCACATTCAAATGGTGGCGATATTCGAGATATTCTTTTTTATCCACTGGCGACAATTTTTTGGATTTTATGATTGGTCCTAGCATTTTATTTTCGCTAACCTCGTTTTAAATAATATGCGAGTGCGCCACATTCAAATGGTGGCGATATTCAAGATATTCTTTCTCATCCACTAGCGACGATTTTATGGATTTTATGACTGGTCCTAGCATTTTATTTTCGCTAACCTCGTTTTAAATAATATTGTTTTATTTATGTTGCTGTCATGAGGCGTAGCGGTTAGTGCGTTGATCTTCTATGCCCGTGACGCGGGTTCAATTCCCAACTGAGACCTCCGAAATTTTACGGGCGAGAGAAAATTGTAAGCACGTAATTTTCTTCTGAATGGAAGCAAAGCCGTGAGACTCATGCCTCTACGCTGTCAGGTGAACGTTAAACGTATGTGCCTTGACTAGGCAAATTTACCCGGGCCTGGGCGCTTTTAAACAAAAAAAAATGTTGGCAAGCCAAATGCAGGGTGGCAATAGCTCAAAAATAAATAATAATTTATTTGTTTGTATTTTTAATTTTTATATTTAATATCTATTCTTTGTCATTCGGCGTCTGCGCTTTGAAATCATGGTTCATCAACTGGCATTATAGTTTTTTTGGTTCAACTATTTACCTAAGCTTCAACATTGACACAAGAGCGACTGCTGTTTAATATTTCGAAGGTTTGGTGAAAGTGGTTTTGGTTTTCGTATAACCTCTCCCCCTCTCTCCCCCCTCCCCCCAGCACCACCACTCTTAAAGGAAATAAATGTGTGCAAATTGCTGTGTATGTGTGTAGAAGGGGAGATACGGGGTGGAGGGGAAACGATGAAGATGGTGGTTTAGCCAAGGTATTTTTTTTTCTTCTCTGTTTTTGTTTGGTTCTGTAGTACCCCGGGGCAGTCGAAACAAGTGTCGGCCGACGTGATTGGGAAAGAAATGCCTGGTATTTTTGGTGGGTCGCTAATGGCGCGTAGAGAGCGGGGCGCGTTGGTAATTTATCGAAGGCGTCCTCCATTGCGCTCGTGCGTGTCTGCCGATCGGATTGTCGGGTTTCTCAATTTCGCAACTCAAGAATCGGAGAAAATCTCAACTCAAAGTTGAATAGTCCCACGATTTGAAAGATAAAACTTTTCGAAAAAGAAAATGAATTATTTTGAATCAAGTTTTCGTAAAAGAAATATTCCTTGATTACGCGCGATTGGCTCTCTTCAATATTCAAAGATTCCTTCGCCCAAAATTAGTCCAGAGGCACGATAGGTTGAAGCGCCATCGTGCTGAATTTATTTTTTCGATTTTTTTTGTTTGGGAACTCATTAGGAATTTTGAAATTTGAAACTCGATATTCGATAAAGGATAATGTAATACTTTTTATCACCGAATTTCATAATAACCGGACTATTTTTGGCCGACTAGTTCAAAATAATAAAAGGGATCCATAATTCCTGGTTCATCCTATACATTGAAAAGCTGTCTCCCATTGTTGCAACTGAATTTTTTTAAAGGAACAACAATATATGTCCAATCAAGACTCCATGATTTTCAGTATTTCGGTGTTCTGTTCAATATTTATTTAAAAAAAAAAATTCAGTTAACTTAGAAGAGGACCGCGCAGTCGAAATAACATGTATTTTTTTCTGCTGCAATCGCCTATATTCCGATGGATTTAGAAAGTGTCGTGCTATCAAAGTCTATTCAATAAGTTTCCATAATTAAATGTTTATTTGTTCAGAATTGGCCGTTATAGTGGTGAATGCACTCTTTATTACCTACCTCTCTTCGAATTGACTCGATGAGACCTAGCGTCTTGGCCTGACGTCACGGGACAGCGCGCGGGCACCGAGGGAAGAGGTGGTCCCGACTCCACTCGGGTCTAGGTCAGTGGCATTCGAGGTGCACGGCCTCTGGTGCCGGCTACGGACCGCCGGAGAGGGGAGGGGGGAAGATACAATGGTGAGGTGCGCTTGGTGGGGTGGTTGGCGTGGTGGAGAGGGGTGCGCTGCTCGGCGTGTAGCGCGCTAACGCGAATTGATTGTAATTTTAAACGCATAGCGAGATTTGAGCAACTGCGTAATAAGCAGAAAATGAGCGTTGTTTTTTTTATTCTTCTCTCGCATATCGCCGCGCGGCACTTATTTCACCTGCCTCAAGTTTTCCTGCTTGCCACCCCCCTCCCTACCACCACCGCCACCATCATCAAGCCCACCATCCCACCCTTATCGAAACGTATTTTACAAAATAATAATTAAAGGCTCGCTGGTGTACTACCGCAGCGGTTATACTCGTATTTATGTCCTAACCATAGCCGCACACCCCAGAGCCTCTGCACTTTCGTCACTTTCGCCGAACAAAAATTTTTTTTTTTACAAGGGTTTTTCAATTGTGACGCCATCTAGGAACTGTAATGCGAAATTAATAAAAATAATTTTCTGTGTCGGCCTCTGATGTCACAGGCCCTGCTCAACTCAATGTCAGTGCGAACTTAATAAAATAATTTTATAAAATAAAGTGGGCCTAAGTTATGGAACCGATGTTCTAAACGTATAAGTCTCTGATCTCAACCAACGAGCCATAAGGTGTAAAGTGTAATAGTCATATTAATTAACGCTGAAGTATGGGTGGTGCCATCGGTGTTGAAATTAACGAAACGGTCACATCGGTGGCTCAGCTATGCCAAATGCAGAACTGCGCGAATCCATGGGTTTTTTGGAGCAAAAAATGTAAGTACCAGCTTCTTGGTTTTACTTTTGTTTTCATTCAGTGCTGTGTAGTTATTGGCGCCCGCTGGTGGCATCCAGAGAGCCAAATTGTTTATTACACTTTAAACATATCGATAAACAAATTACAATTTACAGTATTATCGATAATTTTTATTTTTTGGACGTTTTGTTCCCATCGCTCCTAGCGGTCTGACTATTATGACTGTCGCATTTGGTTGGTTGTTTCGGTAATTAACGAAGTTGTGAAAGATAAATGGGTTTTGTGGGGGGAAAAACTGCCTGAGGGTGACGTCATTAAGAAAAGGTGACGCCCGCATGTTAAGCTGCGAGTTGTTGTTGCGTAATAAAGTATGCGCACCTCTCAAGCAAAACTACAAACTTATGATTCCTTTTTTAATAATAAAACTATTTCGGTAAATTTTTATTGGACGAGTCAGACTAGTGGCACTGTAATTTAAGTCTGTTCACAAGAGAAAAATAATGTTCTTATAGTTTAGCGAGATGTTTACGCCGTAATAACCGCAATTCACCATTCATAATTATAATGTGGTGCTTTTTTTCTTTGAAGTGGATAACCCATTCTGCCAATTCCCGAATCGTGAAACAAATGAGGTTATGTCTTGAGGGAGAGCAGTTTAGAAAATTTTAAAAATACGAATTGCCCGAAACAATGTGCTCTTTCAATGTGCATTTGGGTGGTGTTTTGAAGTTCGAACGAGGTTTACTGTGCATTTATAAATCTGGCAACGTTTCCATTAACTTTTTTATGTAAATTTTTTTTCAGTTATAGTGAATAACACTGTAAAGGTGCAAATGAAATTCAAATACGAGACATTTGTTTTCGTGTTTCATTTCAACAATTACTACACCTACCTTTTAGCCACCATATTTCGATTCACTGCCTCGGTGTTTGGTATGAATTGTATAATTGTTTCAGTTACTTTTGACCCTAACGCGGTTCTGTTGAGCTACAATGTTACCGTAATTTTGTCATAGCGAAACATCGGTTCATCTTTTCAAAATATGTTTTTTTACATATGTTTGAACTTGTTTGGACCAAACAGCAACAAAATTGAAATTGTATACATTGTTAAAATTGTAGTTTGACTTTCGGAGTACAAGGAACCACATGGGGAAAACACATCGGGGGTTATAGTGAGCAGAGGCGTATTTACCCCCTCTTTCGCTTTCATTGGGCGCTAGCTATTTACGCGACATAAACAATCGTTCGTCCCCACGAAGCATATTACATACCTACGAGCCACCAACTAGGCGTGGGCAACAGGTACGGAGATTGTTATGTTTCTTATCCGCGAACGAATCGGTGTTACAGGTGATTCGAATGAGGTCGTGAAATGGGGATGGGGGGGGGGTAGCGGACGGAAAGAGGGGTTATTTGCGTCCATGTGTGTTTTTCAATGAATCTTGTGCAAATTGCTCGTTTGTGTGATCGCTGGTAGACTATTTTACTGCGTTAGGCAGGTAGATAGTCAGGTTGGGTTACCAGAAATATTTGACCGCGGAGAAGGTAATTCACGCTTGTTTGGGTTCAATTCACAATATATCGAAATGATGAATGGGTTTCAGTCTAAAATAACTATCGATAGTACCTTCGATAGTTCTCTTCTTAACCAACTTAATATATTTTGTTGAAGTTTCACCTCGGGATAGAATAATCGAAAGTTAGCATTATGCTGACAAACTCAGGGAATCAAACTCGGGACTTTGGCAATTATTTTACAAAAAGTGGGCCGGGGCACAGGTGACCTGTCACCGCAACAATGATATAGAACTACATTCACCAGCACGATACAAATAAGTTAATAAATATCTGCAAAGTACAGCAAAATTACATGTTTCAACAGAGGTGTTTTGTCTACTAACTAATCTGCCAAATAGTTTCCATATAGTATGCAAAAATATCTATCCAACGTTTGAGATAACTCTGCAGTGCGGGCAATGTTTTATGTGAGTCGGCCAAAACCCCACCACGTACACACTGTGCCCCCACCGTACCTGTAGACCCGAGCAAAGCCTGAATGAAAAACTATATGGCGAATATTGTTTACGTGCTAACCGACCTTGCTGTTTGTACAGAGGCCACTCACCACTTGGCCGTCGCGAGCGCGCTCGTTATTACGTTGCGAGGGTATAAAAAGGGAGAGCTGAGGGGGAGGGTGTGGGAGGGGGAAGAGAGGGGGTGGGATTTTGGAAGGTAGAGGGGCATTGAGCTGGTTCCATGCGCTGAGGACGAATAATGACTGGAAAGGTGGTGGGAATTAGAAATTGGCGTAGAGTTGAGGACTATTTAAACGTCGATCTCCCTCATTGTGTTTTTTTATTGTTTTGTTTGAGGAAGCGCTAGTCCCCCGCCACTGCACACCACCAACCACCCCACTTCCATCCCCATCTCATCTCCACTCGACAGGCGTCAATGGGCAACTCAACCGGTGAAGATACAGGGTGTTGGTATACAGGTATTCTCGTTAGTGTGGTAACAACCGCGGTTAGTTTCAAAGAAAAAGTCTCGTTAAAATATGATCCTGTATTTTTTAATTGAAATACGCTAGTCCAACCATGTGCTTTCTGCTTTTGGCTGAGCTGATTATAGGATTCTCGCGAATCTTTAATCATTGTTGATGCGATCTAACGTGATGAATTCAAATTGGCTGCTTTGAATAGTCTGTTATCAGTGTTCTTATATTGTAAAGGTCATTTCGCCCCCCATTTCTAAGAATAATAGAAGAATGAGTCAGTATATTCAGGCTGGAGCTTTCCGCAGACAACTGATTAATTGTAAACATAATCAGTGTTATAAAGTCCGATAGCTAGTCACTTTTAATGTCCGATTCAGAGGAAACAAATACACGGGCTTCCGGGTGTGATTCGTTAATGAATAAAATGAAAATGCAAAATGCAAAACAGTGAACATGCATATGTTTTGGACGAGGATCGTTAACACAATGCTTCCCTATGTTTATATGATAAGGCTCTGCCTATTTAATATATTGATTGTAATGGGGATCACCTATGGATCCGCATACGTTTTCCATTTCTCCCGAATCCGTTCGTAGAAACAGCCTTTTTTGTCTCGTCAGTGTGTAGTAGTGGGGCCAAACGTGCAACCTATGGTGGAAACTGATTGATTGGCTAGATAATTATCTGTGTCGAATGCAGTCGTTGTTCGAATGAAGACGTAGATTGCTTTCTCCACTTTTTGATTGCCTTTTCACATCGCAGTCTTCTCGCAGACCCCCGTCGAGGGCCTTATGACTCCGTGTGCCCCCTCCCCTCCCCCGCCATCCTTCAAATTCTGCGTGAGTTTTGCCGTGGTGTCCGCGTAATCCGGAGGTCACGTGACCGATTAAGGTTATGGAATCATCGGTGCCAAAGGTCGAGCGAGGCCCGAAGATAGCGCCGTCGATGACGTTTATGGGTCGCCAGTCACTCTTCACGTATCAGTCATCTTTGTATGTCAGTCATGATTCATCCTATTTTTAATTTGTCATTTTGAAAAGAAAATTCGTTTTCTTAATGGTACATTTTTTTAGTCTCATCATGCCAAATGATTCAGTGAGGTGTGATTTTTAAATATAGTTAGAACGGTGAACACGTCGGGTAGAAATTGTTCAAATACATTTCGTGAAAAATTTTCTGTCTTGGTTTTTCACGAACATTTTTCGTTTATTTTATTTATTTTCTGATGGACATGTCACACGGGGCTACGAATTTCTTGTAACAGTTCTTAACTGGAGGAAAGGGAGTGACGCCACTGCTCTTGAATCTGAATTGCAAGTTCAGTATGAGTCAAATTGTAGGGATACCTGAACTTAATTTCACAACGTAATTTCGGGGTGACCTGCATTTTCCTCGAAACCGATAGATAGTCCCCCCCGGCATCCTGTTTACTCCAGTAGTGGCGGGTGCAGACACGTATTTCACGATCGCTCCATAAACTGGATCCAATTTCGAGCCCCACATTTATAGGCCGCCGCAATGCAAATTAGTTTTCCAATGGAGGCGCCGCTGATTGATCGATTCGATCGGCGAGATTCGAATTACTGGCGCATTATTTATTACCGCGTTACGGTCATTACACGATCTTTTTTTTCGTCTTATATTTTCTTTCTCTTTTGCCCGGGCCACAAACAGCCTGCATGGGGGTGGGGGGGGCGACGTCATTATAAACGCCAATCGGTCGATCACCGAGCGTGTTTCTCGATCGGCGAGACTGGCATGCAAATAAGCGTTCGTATGTGAATACGCCGGTCTTTTATAGATTGGCGTTATGTAAGTGCTGTTATTGGCCGATGAACGGCTAAACCTCCACCTTTCCCCCTCCACCATTGAACACGAAGTACTCTGCATAATTGCATTTTCAAGTGCGGCGTCGTGTGGTGGTTCGGCCGGGTTGGCAACGGCCGTGTTTGGGTGCTGGTGTTACAAATGCATCGGGTGCATTGCGGGTTGATTTTAGATGCGTTGAGCAGTTTAGCAACCTGCGAATATGCTATGCAATATGCTTATACCGTACCTGTGTGGACGTTTTAATGGACGAGAGGAGGGAAGGTATAGAGAGTATATCAATTAACATTGGTGGGATCTTTTTATAACAAGTATGGCGTTGTTGTGTCCTGAGGCCGAAATCGTTGGTTTGATCCATTGCTCGCTAGTTTCGTTGCGATTTTTCTAACAGAACTAGTGGCCAGAATGATAAACTGTCGTTTTTTTCTCAATTCGATATCGGCCATTGGTTTTGTTTGATTTTGATTGGTTTCGGAGCGATCTTTTGCTGGAACTGAAACGCACCTAACGGCCAGAATGATAAACTGCCGTTTTTTATTGGCACTGATCATATGGTTCAATAACCTCCTGTAGTGCTATTCACTACAGTGATCCGGAATAAAAAATATTATTCGAAAAATTCGTTGTGGTGCTGCTTCCGGTGAGCTGAACTTCCGGTGCGCATATTTCATGACCGAAAGACTATTTTAGGACATTGTTTTTAAAGTTAATTTTCTCGGTGGAAAAGCGACTTCTGTTTAAACCGTACGCCCGAAAAACCTATATTTTGGTCGGTTTTGGCTTCTGTTTAAAAAAATCCGGGTTTTTCTCTTTTTCTTATTTTTTTGCGGATTTTATTTTTTGGTGAAGCGCACACAGCGCCGCCAGTATAAGATGAAGAAAAAAGGGTTAAATGGGTACTAAGAAATTCATGTCTATCATTGCAAAGGCAAAAATACATCGTTACCACTAAGAAAACGTCGAAGCTATTCGGCGTGGATCGCGTTTAGCATTTCAGCTTTCGTCTTTAATTTTCTACAGGCGAAAATCTTCCAATGGCAAGACGGTCCACAGGCGGAAGAGCCTTCAATGCTTTCAAAATTGAAATGAAAAAAAAAAGTCCATTAGCAACAGTTACGCTCTGCCAAGTGTCGGTTACACGCGTTCTTTTTTTAATTTCTTGATGCCATTAACATACCGTGCTGCATGGCGTTTATCTTTTCGCATTTCGGTCGGCGCAATTAACTGTAGTCGTAAGATTGAAACGGTGAACGCGACCACTAGTCGATGAACTTTTCAATGAAAAATAGGTGCTTGATGCCTCGCGGCGGGACTGATCGGCTACGGGTGACGATTTCTCCATTGAATGCGCCGTTTTTTTTTTTCCATTCTAATTTTTTCAATTCATTTGAATCGCGCTACCGCACTTTTCAAAGTTTTTCTTTCGCGATAAACTCTTAGTTTTTTGTGACACAGGCACTTTCTGTTTGCGGTCAGGAAGCGGAAGGCGCCACAGCGACCACCTGTGGAAACTGTACGACCACGGTTCAGTTTGGCGAAAACGAACAGGGACCGCCTTGCTTCACCAAATATCACCGACCGGTACAGAATGCAGATTTTTTTTTTTTTTTTTGCATCTCTTCAATCCAACTTTTTTTCTTTTCTTTTTTAGTTGTATATGCTGCGTGCAAGGAGCTGCGTATGGCTCCGTAAAGGGTTATTGGCTGATGGTTGGGAGGAGGGTTTGTTTTTTTGGCGCACGGAGCGAACAAGTGTCTTTAAATTATTGAATGACTTGCATAACAATGACCCATTTTGCCACCGAACTCTCTGTTCACCGATCTTTACGCCGCCTCCACTGTAGTCAGCCCAGCCACCCCACCAAAATATCCCCTTCCTATTCGCCTAATCCATGTACTCCCCAATACTGGGAGCATTTTTTTAGGGAATTGGGGATGCGAGCGGGGCAGCAATCCTGAGCAATGTACAAGGTATATACATGTAAGTGCAGAAGCACGCCTAGTTGAGTTTCGAGTAAATAACAAATAAGTTTTCATTTATTAAAATAATTAAATCGCCGCACTACCAGGCATTTAAATGCGCGGCCAGTCTAGCTCCAGCCAGTATTGCAACCGACTGCGGAGCGGGCGGTCCCGGGTTCGATTCTCGGAGCAGGCTCTCGTTCATTCGATCCTGGGGTACTGGGGAAAATGTGCCACTCACATATTGTCATAGCGACACGAGGGGTACATTATCTCCTGTAGAAATATTCACTTCTGTGATCAGGAAAAAAATCCAGATTATTTTTTTGCACTATACCAGTTGCACTACATATGCCAGTAGGGGGCGAAACAAAGCTGCATGGTGTATGTGGCTCCTTGTTTAAATCCACCGCGTCTTTGCCCAGGGTACCACCCATCTCGACGAGTCCCTCACCAATTCAATTACACGATACACGCTTTGGTTCCGAGTATACTTTTTACCGAAACCACCCCTACTCCCACTCTACCCCCTCCACCCACCACCCCAGCCATTTGAAAAGCACCTCGAGCTGCATCAATGCGATACACACGTATATTTCCCCTTTGTATAACCATTACTATTATTAGCCTCGTATCTTGCCTGTTGCATGCATGGGGGCTACGGCAGGAGCACAAGCGACAAGGCAGGCATTCGTCGACTGATAACAAATAAATAATGCGATCCGACGCAATTTCCGAGTGGCGCCGAGAGCGAATAACGCGGTTACAAGTTTCTTCTGGTAGACTCGCGTGTGAGGCGCGGGAAGACGAATTAAAATGGGATGTTCGATGCAAGTTTGCCACTATCTGGAATCTAGCGAGTGCGTAAAGAACTTTTTTTGTGTGTGTGTGTATATACGTATGCAGTAGTTACAAATTGGTGAGGAAGGTCCAATATTCGCTCGCAAATGCGATGCTCGTTAATGGCGTGAATGAACGTAAAATTAAATTTCTAGTTTTCCTTCTGTTTAGGAGTGGTGTGTTGGTAATGGTTCTTTAGTTACTGTTTCGATGCTTGCGTATATTTTTTATTTAGTTCTTATGAATATACCTCGACACTTGTGGTGATATATCAGAGAACAAGGAACAACAACGCATAACACTTAGTGTATTTCTTATCTTTCGTGTATTACGACTTTATACATTGCATCAGTGTAAAAGAGTGATGTATTTTTAGACGTAGATAAAAATTGATTAATTGGAACGCACTAGTTCAGAAATTCACAAAGAGGAGTTTTCTTTTTTATTAGTATTATCAAATTGTACATGTAATGCGATAATGCTGTCTGACCCTCACGAGTTATAATTTGTGACTGCAAAAAATGTAATTTAAAAAATAAATATTTAATCAAATAATAATACCGCTGTAATCATATTATGCTTTCCGAATAAGTTACTTCGTGAGATGTCTGTGGTAGAAGTTTTTTTTGTGGCGTTTGTTTCTGAATTTAGTTTTTTTTTTCAGTCATCGTGTAACATTGCTCGTACGTGTGTTTTGATAGTGATTTTTTTTTTGCTCGGGTTATGGGGGCGTTTAAACGATCATGCTCAAACTCATGCCTTTATTTTTGACGGTCGATGACTTGAGGGCGTGCTGAGTGATGTTGTCTTTGGGGGTACGCCTGGATGAGCCATACATTGGTAACTCGCGTAACAGATTTTTCGCCACCAAGTTCAACGCCATCAAATGCTGGTGGTGCATGTATTAGGCAAAAAAAAGTTTTTTATTTAAAAATTTTGGGATAGCTGTAGGCCAGTAATCGCGTCACACGAATTAAGGTCCAATTTCACGCGAGGCGTTTGTGCCGCCAGCGTTGACTGCTTAGTCATTTGTCAACGTCGCGATAGTCGCCAGTGTTTTAAGTGAACCAGTGTCGCGAGTCTATTCAGATAAAACGACACGACACTTAAAAAAACAATTTTCGATTTTTTTGTAAAGGAGCCCCCTTTTATGAAAAAAAAAAATGGTGTGCCCGCAGGATGGTTTCTCGATTATTTTTTTGCGCCGAGCGTTTCGGCTTGCGCTGATGCAACTGGGTATGGTTTTGTCGTCATTCAAGCTGCCCGCACATGTTCGTTGAGAATTCGGACTTAGTACGGCGCACTGATTTTGCATTCAAGTTACAATGTGCGCCAGCCAATGAGAACCAATGCCACAAACGTTTAAGAACGACCGAATCACTTAAATTAATCAGTTAAATTAATTAAATGGTTATCGGATTGTGGCGTCGGATCGGTTGTAAAACTAATAATCGTTGCTGGATTTTTAGGCGAGTGCCAAGAAAATCCCAAAAAATGTCCCTAAATCATCCACAAAAAAGTCCATAAAAATTCCCAAAAAATTGCTCTCTTTCCAAAGAACACGGTAAAATTTAAATCGGGTCACCGGAGGGCATATTACAAAATGGTCAGCTGTATTATCGCTCTTCCTTTACTCGATGATTGTTTTACTTTAAAAATAATGATTTTGATAGGCTGTATAAATTCAGCACGTGCTCACGGACTTTGGATTAATTTGTTTTAGATAAGTCTTTGTAGTGACAAATAGTACCAGTATGTGGCTATGTTACACGTTCAAGACATGAGCGACCTGAAAATACGGTGTCGAGTGGGGCGCGTAGCGAAAGTCAGTCTC
>JAUJYS010004019.1:0-12408 GCA_033995665.1 Melogona broelemanni | reverse complement strand
ACGATAGTTTAATTTTCGAAAGACACTCCAAATCACCTTTACGCTACTTTCATTTTCTTAACGGTAACGGTTTAACAAAAAAAAAATTCTTGTCTTCGACCAGCGGAGACGGGAAACGGCAACTTCTTGGATAAACTTGTTTATTTATCGGCAAAAACTAATATTACATTTCACGATGTTATAAAATGTATGATAATTATCTGTGAACAGGGGACTAAAGCAACATATTTACAAACAATGTGACAAATATGTTACTTTAGTCCCATGTTCACAAATAATTACCATACATTTTATAACATCGTGAAATGTAATATGAGTTTTTGCCGATAAATAAACAAGTTTATCCAAGAAGTTGCCGTTTCACGTCTCCGCTGGTCGACGACAAGAAGTTTATTTTTTGTTATACCGTTACCGTTAAAACGTGAAAGTAACGGAAAGGTGATTGGGAGTGTCTTTCGAAAATTGAACTATCGTCCCGGGCATGATAGATAGTTCGACGCCCTAACTAACAGTGCAGTACACCACGCGGCTTCTCCCCTAATGGCGCGTCTCATCCCACAATTGAATCCGCGGCTATTGTTCCTCGAGTAGACAAAAGCGCGGCAGGCAAGCGGGGTGCGCTACGTGCAGTTGCGACATAACATGTTCGGCAACAAAATCGACACGCGTTTTAAGCTCGACAACCTCGTTGCCCAAATACGATCGTGTGTGTCTCTCCGCTCTTCTCTTGTCTATAGTGTGTGTGTATGTGTGTGCGTGTACCAGTATTTGCGCTCGCTTCACTAACTCCACTAGCTTCGCTTCTTTTAATCCTATTTGCTCTGGCTTTCGACAGTTTGACGGTGCCACCGATTATGTGAACGCTCTCGTTTACACTCCCTCCCTCCAACTCCACCCCCCACCTTCCTTCCTTCTTTCCCCACCTCCCTCGCCCTAGTCATAGGTAAATGGTTTTACTCATCGAGCATCTTATCCACTTCTTTCTATTACCAGTACTTTATCCTCGAATCGTATTACCCCCGTCAACTGGACGAGATAAAAAAAAAATTGACTCCGTGCGATTGAATTGAACTATTCATCCGAACTGTTTTGAACGTCAATTTATTTTTATTGACAATCAATGATCGTTAATGAAAATTAGGTTCTATTTTTTTATTTAAATCAAGAATGTCCTACTCATGTTTCAAGTGTACTATTTCTTTACATGTATGTATTTTTTTCTGCTTATCTGTTTTTGCCTAGCAACCCAGGTGTGCGGTGTAATTCTGCTCTGTCGTATTTATGGAAAGTCCGCCGTCTTATTCAATTGTTTTGAGAGCACCTCAACTGTACAAGGTGACTCTACTCCCATTCCACGTGTAGTTACAGGCTCCGAACATTTTCCTATTTTTTTCTTTCTTCCCGCTCTCCCGGAATTGGCAATTTGGAAGCTGGCAGGGGAGAGACACGGCCAGGCAATCCCTTTTCACGTATATACAACCACTAGCACCGTCGTCAGGCCGTTTCAAATTGCTGAGACTAGCTCTAGTAGTGGGGTGGGTGGTTGTGGTGGTGGGTGAGGGAAGAAAAGAGACTGCTGCCGACTGCAGGTGCAACCAATGAATATTTAAAACATTTTTGCTGCGGTCGTACAGGGTGTGCGCCCCGTTGTCTCCTACCATTAGGCCACTCGCGCCGCTCAATACCAGTATGCAAATAGTGGACTGGCTCCACGCGATTCGCTGAACTAGCAGCACTTCCCGCTGCGCGACCGGGACAACAAATAAATTGAGATGGACAGCTGGACGCGTGTATGTGTGTTCTAGAGAGCCCCCCGTGTCCAGCACTGGGGGAGAAAGAAAAAAACCCAAAGAATCCAATTTCACATTTGTGCTGATGCGGAGCGAATCGCGCGTGCACCTACTCGCTGGTTCGAGTTGTCCGTTGACGTTTTGACCATTGAGGTGGACGGTCGTTTCATTCACCTGATGGCCTCTGGCCTCTGGCCTGGTGCGGTTAGCGTATCACTATGGGAAAAAAAATTAATGAATCAGCATCCTAAAATTGACGGTTAAATGATGGTGGCGTAACAAAAAACCCACGGCGAGATAGATTTATAAATAAATGAAAAATATTGATTAAAAATAAATAAAATCAGTAAAAGTAAAAGTCTGATAGGTAACACACTTTTGACACTGTCAGTTACAAAATACTTATTCTGTAACTGACAGATTAAAAGTTTCTTAATTTTTTTTACTCTTTAGTTTACGGATACTGATTTAATTTATTTTAATCAGTATTTTTCATTTAACTCTCCAAAAATTTCATCGAGTTGAATAAAAACATCATGTGTAAATTCAGGTGCTGCAACTTTTTACTGCGAATCCACGGAACTATCATTGTTCATGGCGACCTTTTTGTTATCTGAAGGAACTTGTTTGACACTCCACTAATTGGTAAAACCCAGCAGAGAAACCGTGCATTGTGAAACAGTTGGTAGGATGAAAAAGTAAAGGCATTTTCCTCCATCAAGGAAATTGCGCACCATGATTGTACAAGAATAGCTGAGCCCATTTACTTCTCGCTTCTCTCTCTTACCCTGTCTCCCCCCAGTATCGATTTGCTAACTGGCGCATGTGAGGCTGCTTGCTGCGTGTTGTGGACTCCACCTCAAACCTAACCTTAGCCTAGAAATCTGAAGAAAATGAGCGTTTATCGATCGGCGCTAGTTCTCTCATTTTTTTTTCTTTCCACCTTGGTGTCGCTAGCGTACCATTCGGCAACACTGCTTCCACGTGACGCTGCCCGACGGCGGGCCGGGGTTGTGCTGTCAGATAAACGAGCCGGAAAGATCCCCACCATGGGGCAATGTGGCAACGTTCGCACGCAATTTGACAATTCTTAAATGATGGCGATGTAAAAAAAAAAAAAAAAAATACCCGCCGAGGCAGATGTTTAATTAAATTTAAAATACTGATTAAAATAAATAAAATCAGTATCAGTAAAATAAAGTCCTATAGTTAAAACACTTTAACCTTTTTTACGGTTTAAAACTGTCTTAACTATCGGACTTTTTTATTTTACTTATTTTACTTATTTTAATCAGTATTTCTCATTTGATAATTCTTTTTGTAGACGAATTTGAAATTAGTCCTTGCATTTTATTTCTATTTTCAGCTCTTACTCATTTTTTTGGTGGCTCGCTTTTCTTTCCTTTTCATTCATTAAAATAATCAAATTAATGTTTCTTGTGCTTGTCGCATAATCAGGGTTCGAATTTTAATGTTGTAGCGAGAAGATATGATAGCTGTACCGCAATACTCGGCTACCCCTTGTAATCAGGCAATCACTACCTACTCGCGAGCTTGGCCGGCAAGCCTGCTTCGCCGCTGGTGCCTCGCGAGATGCATTCCAGTTACTGAACGGGGGATATTTATAAAAAAAAAATATTTTCACAATGTTGCATTGAAAATAATAATAATCTACTGGTGAGCCCAGACTTAACTCGATCCAAAGTTGACTCGAATGCTTGTGTTTTTCCCAAAAATATATCTCGTAATTTTATTGTTGGATTTGTTTCGTCGTTGCAGGTTGAACTTTTTTTTTCAATCTGGCTGAAGACGATGGTTGGTTGTTCGGGCCTCCAATTTTGGCAGTCAGCGTAGGCGCATGCGCACACGGCCCGCCCTAAAAGGTCCACGGGGGCGCAAATTGCTAATTCTGTGGCGAAGCACTTTTCGCAAATTAAATTTCCACTCTTTCTTTTTTAGAACAATGGCGTTTCGTGTGCGGTGGTTTCTCCACTTTTATGACGAGAGTTTTGTGTGCACGGGCCAGGAGATAATTTGGGGAAGGGTGGTGGGTGGTGGTGGGGTTGTAAGGAATGACGGCGCATCTTACGACTCTGGCACACGGGTAATAGGTGGTGCTGCTGCACGCTCACACATACACGCGCCATGTTGTAGCTATGTGAGCCCGCAGCTTTCTTCGGTTGGCTGAGCGACGTCGGCTAATTCTAATTTAATTTCGTGTTTTGCATGCGCCTCTTCGCGCTCTCTCCTCTCTCCACTGGAGATCCGAACGAGAGAAGGATGGATTGAGAGAACGCCATTACATTTACCCGAGCTCTCTCTTTCTCCTAACTAATTCTCTTCACACCCAACGAACATCCCCCGACAGGTATAACGAGAGCAATAACCGCCAGCCGGCGTTATAATCGCCTCAATGACTTGCGCCACCTATCGGTGGGAAATGTTAATACTTCTCATTCGTAATCCGCTCACCATATATTTATGCCAGCTTAGCAAAAATTATGACCTAACGCTTTCCGTAATAGTCCAATCGGTATTGCCACCGGCGGTCTCGGCGGTCCCGGGTTCGATTCCCGGGCGTGGGCAGTGTTAAATTTTAAAACAAAAAAATCTCTTCTAGTGCTAGTCACGTCGGTGATTGTCAAAAGTATCGCTAGATGGCATGAGCGTATAAGGGGTACGATCGTGTTGATCACGGCCAACGCTATGGGGTAATCATGTGATGGCGCCACTAATACTATTCGATTAAATAAAGTTATCTGCGTAGGTTAATAGGCATATGAGTGTTATGAGTGATACAAAACAAGATATCTCTACAGCCGACCGATTCTATTTATTGACTCTAAACCAATAGTTTTCCACTGATGATGGGTTGGCGTGGGCGTTGCGCAGGACCCGCTGCGAGCGAGTAGCGGTACCAACTGTGTAGGCAGGTGGCAGCGCGTTGACCAGTAAAATAACCACGCCCGTCTCTCTTTCTGCCTGCGATTAGTGATTAGCTGCTCGTGCCATTCACTCGCGCTTTGTTGTTGTTGGCACGCCAGAACATTGACCCACACCGCCCGTCACCCGGCCCACCCGAATGACCCGCCCCACATTCACCCAATCCAAACCAACACACGTGTGACTCTTACGCTACTCGCCGAAGAGCATCTTTCTTTTTTTTAAACTGCTGTTTGGAGACCTACCAACGTTTTTCCGTCCTAAAGCCGGGGCTTTAGGCTTCAATTCCTAGATAGGGGATGTTTAACGTGTACCTGACATGGTACAGGTATTGATTTCGTAGCTATGGATTGTCGTATGCAAAGGAGGGTGTTTGTAGGTACTTGACTCAGCCGGTGGTCCGGTGATCTAGGTCGGGAATTGAACGCGGGTCATGGATATATTAGTGAATCGCGCTAACCACTTTTCCACATGTAACGCCTAACTCGTGCATCGATAGATCGATTTAATGTGCAACACATATAAACAAATAATGGATTCCTCGATTTTAGCTGTACCTGTGTCTCTCTCTCTCTTCACCACGCTCCATCCGATGTAATGGTTGCGCAAAACATGTGACTGCATTCGTTTGTTTATCTCTGGCGGTGGAACGATTTTCTCTCTCTCATCACTCCCCCTTCCTTCCTCGTCCTCCTCCTCCCCGAAGGCAATGTACAAATGAATTACTTTTCTTTCTTCTTGGCTCTACTGTCATCATCATTTATTATTGATGCACTTGATGACGTCTATGTGTGTGTTTGGTTAGGTGAAAGAAGTACAGGGGTAGGACAAAATAATGGAAATATATTTGTTTGTGCACCTTACAGAACTGTTCCCATTATTTTGTCCAACTCTAGTGTGCGTATTTTGGAGGCGGGCCAACCTTGCAATAGCGACGTCTTAGAGCGATAGTACGGGTCCTAGGTTTTAGGGGAAGAAAAACGCTCTTTAATCTTTAATGTTTACAACGTGTGGAAGCGCTCACTGAGCCGGCAAAATAATTTATTCATTTGCCTCAATTTCTTGCTTTTTATATTTATTGTATGAAATTTTTATTTTGAACATACATTTATGGAAAAGGCCATGTTTAAATTACACTTGGTACATTCAAACTTTTTTCTAGAAAAAAAAAATCAATTTGCTGCTCTTCCAAGATCTTGTTTATTTTTCTTTGGCTATTGTTGCCATTATTGTTTATTTCCATAAAGGATGAGCGAATCAACTGATTCCTTTAACAAAGGAGTGAGTGACAAACCCTTTGAGCGGCTTTACCAAGAAGGAACAAGTTTTATCGATCCATCTTCGTTGTACGAAGAGTCTGTCGAAGCAGCACTTAAAAGAAAATTAACTCGCTCATCACATTTAATTGACCGTAATTAACGACTTGCAAAGCTCTTTTCCTCTTCATTTATTTTTCCCGATCTCTTTAACTCGAGAGCCCCGCCAGGGTTCAAATACTCGATCTTCCGTTTGTTTTGGACGACCTCTGATCTTTGTATTGTTAGAATGCTTCTGGAAATGGTGATGGTGAGATTGAAACGAGGATGAGTAAAGGGGGAGTGACTGGAAATTGAAAGCTCCTCTTGTACGTCATCGCCTCATCTTCTCTCCTTTTGTCTTTGGGGCTGTCGAACGTGACGAGTGCGACACTCATCGACGATTTGCTGTTAATGAGGCGAACGAGTGAACGAGCGAACGAAAGGCGTCATCCAAATTGCCTTTTAATTACCTGCTCCTGTCGCCATCTTTCGTGCAATGTCTCTCTCCTCGTTAGCGATGGACCGTGAGGAGGAGGGGGGAGGTGGAAGGGGGGCGGAGGCAGCCATTTGCTACTCACGCCCGTCTTTGATCTCGTCCTCTCCCCCTGTCTTCTCCACCAGATGCATTGCCACGTGATTTTTTTTGTCGTGGCTGCGTGGCATCTCTCGTTTGCCACCAGCACGTTGGCCGCCTTTCCCTTCGCGCGCGGCATCTCAAATTAATTCCAATTAGTTCCGCTGATCGGCGCTGCTTTCGCGAGCATGAAAAGGGAGGAATCGTCAACGCCAAAGAAATTAGCGAAGATACGTGATGCGAGACTCATTCACGGCCAACAAAAGAGGAAATTTGAAAACAGAGATGCGGTAGATATTCTCTAGACAGGCACCTTTCAAATTCCAATTAATTGCTCACCTGGGAGATTTAATCTTCTAATTTAAACTAGTCTTCAATTTTTAATAAGTCTTCAATCTTTAATAAAATTTAAGCTAGTCTTCATTTTTTATTTTTCGACAATTTATTTCACCAACTTATCATGTGGTTGATTTTTGTGAAGTAAAACGCATTGCAATTTTCAATGTTGTCAAAACTTACCTTTTTTTGCTAGTTTCAACACCACAGTTGGCTTTTTTTCTGACACAGACAAATATAGAGGAGCATCTGCAGGGCCTCTGGCCTTTTTCTGAACTGTATGATGGAAAATGAGGTGCCGATAGGCTATATGCAATGGCTGAGCTATCGGAGCCACGTATAGAAATTGATGATCGTGCTAGAAGTTAGTCGTTCTTGCACTTCTTATCTCACTGCTGCCAGGCAATTCTCCTTCTCGCCCAGTCATTCACACCTTCTAAAACGATTGTGTTGGAAGGATGGGACGCAGAAGCAGAGTCTTGATCGAGTGTGTCTCTGTAGTATCGAGCTAGATGATCTCATTTGCATCGTTCTGCCATGATCTGTGTAGGACAGGAAGTGCTTCGATAACTGGAGTAATATCCCACCAGCTGACGCTATAGTCGCCTGCCGTGTTTCCGTGACATGCCACGCAACCTACTGGAAAAAAGTTTGTCAGGGATGCTCGCTAGATGCCACCTTTTTAATGTTGATTTCCTTATGCATTACGACACGGTCAATTGATGGTGGTGTAAAAAACTACACGCAGAGACAGATGTATAATTAAATGAAAATGACTGATAAAAATAAATAAAATCAGCAAAATAAAGTGTTTGAACTATCGGACTTTATTTGACTGATTTTATTTATTTTAATCAGTATTTTTCATTTAAAAACGACAAGGATTTTAATGTGTCGAATGAATAAATAAAAAGTAGAGTAGGAGCAAGTCATGGGTAGGTGTGATTCCGTACGTTCTAGAGTAGCACCTCTTCCTCCCCCAACCATTCAACCTACCTATATGTGACATATCGTTGACGTGCAAGCTGTTGACGCCAGCCGAGCGACCGTTAATACTTATTTGGAGTTCTTATGCACACACACACACACGTATATATACAGGGGTTGTACAAAATAATGGAAACAGCTCTTGTAAGGTGTACAAACATATATGTTTCCATTATTTTGTCCAACCCCTCTAGGCATGCATAGGGTGGCGTCGATTAAAAGCGTGTTTGGATGACACGTGCTGCAGCTCGCCCGTTCCCTGCTCTGTGTCGCGTTGTCGTGTGAGTTAGCTCAACAATCAGTCGCCTATTTGCACACGCGTCCATCTCTGCCAGCAGCCCATCACCCTTCCCTGTGTGTTTTATGCCTGACTTATTGTTTAATCGCTAATCGTGTCTCCGTGCATTGCACCGTTGACACATTCGCTGCCTACGTTGGCGTCAAAACGTCCATCTCTCTGACATCCTACCCCCCGCTTGTGACATCCTTTCCTTCTCATGTGAAAAAAACGGGAATGTGGTTCTGTTACGGTTGAGGAGGGAAAAACGGTGTGCAAGCACCATGTATGAATTATGGTGCGGCATGTGGTTAATCACGTTTCCTGCATTTTTTAATATTTTTAATCATGTTGAATTTCGTGAAGAGCCTTTCGTGTATGAGCGATATCTTTAAATTCAATTGTTCGACACATATTTCCCTTTTTGGTTACGTTGTAAGTCTGACGGCCTACTTCAATTCATATTTTTCCACAGAGTGTGTCGACAGCGGAACTGTCTTACGGGGGAGCCCCAGGTGCTAAGCCTGTTGAAATAAGACACATTTATCTTTTTTTGGTCTTCTGACCCACGCCATAGGCAGTTGCTTGCGGATTCAAATTGTAAATTGGAAACAATCCAGAAATGATGATATTCTGTTGATCAGGGACTATACATGGCTGTCATATGTAGTTCTTCTTAGTTATTGCCAAAAATTCAGTAGTGGGCATCAGAGTGAAATGAATGCGTTGGTGTAACACGGCGGGAAGTAGAATTTGTATCGGCTGTGTTTCTGCTGCGTTTCCCGAAACTTTTCCGTACCCACGCCACTTCATTGTCAAATCCCGGGGGCTGGGGGGTTGCAGCTGAGCCCAGGCCGGGACAAGGGTGAGGATGACGGGCGGGGGAGCTGCAACAATAGCAGAGACCTTTCGCCCTCCACTCTCTCTTCCCGGTCGACACGCTAGCAACAAATTCGTCCAACCTTTTTTACCCGCTCTCTCTACTCCCTCCCTCACGTCCGCATATGCAAATTCTCCTATTTACATAAAACGTTATAAAGCAGACGACAAACAAGCGGGGAGAGTTAAGACTGGCTGTGTCGTGGCCTAGCTGGCGGCCTTTTACCATTTTTCACAACCTGTTTGCATCTCTCGTCGTCGTGCAAGGCTTGTTCGCATGCACGCTTTCGTATAGAGAGATACGAAGCTGGTTGCCGAGGCAACGGTGGCACGTGCGTCTCTTTCTCAGACGCGATTGGACGACCGCCAGGGGTCGCCACTTCCACGCAAACACGCATGCATGGAGAGGCGCGTGCGTTGGCAAATTCAATTGGCTGCCACCACTTCATGCTCCGCTTGCTGTTTTATTACTTTACACCGCCGCCGGCCGAATCAATTGTTCGATTGGTGAACCTTGTTCGCGCCGATGCACCCCACATGAGCAGGCAGCAACATCACCAAAACCAAACCTAGCTTACTTCCTGTAGACGTGTTATGTACGACTAGCACGGTAGCTTCTTTCACAATGCCTAGAGTTGGGCATCCCCACCAGTGTTGGGTTCGTTCCTTTTGAAAAGGAATCAGTTTCAGTTCCCGTTCCTCTGATGAAAAAAGGAACCAGTTCTCGTTTCAGTTCCTCAAAAATTAAACGGAACCTATGCGTTCCTAATTTCCTCAAAAAGGAACCAGTTTCTAGGAACGAAACTTTTCCGTTCCGTTCCTTCCCAGCCCTGCCCCCCACACACGTATAGGCAACAATGCGCTGGCAGAATATTTTTTATTTTGCAAAAAACGAGAGGGCTTCTTTCAGAGTTGTTGTCAACAGGAAACATTATTTTGTGATCCTAAAATGCGTTACCCAAGACGAATAATCGTAGCATATATTCTACGGTGGTTTGATGTGTGACCGCATAACTGTGGCAACATAAAATGAGCGTTAATGGAATATTAGCCTAGATGTTCAAGTAGTAGTGCGCAAGCACTTCCTGTGTATTGAGGTTGTCTCGCGTCATAATCGTGATAAGTTGCCAGTGAATAAGGCATTTCCTGTATTGTCACGTATTGGAGGGCTTGACAAAAGCTTTTAGGGCTTTATGCCACGCTTTGGAAAACCTGAAATTTCACACGTTTTTTTTCTCTCTCTAGAATCTTGATCATGTTTTCCAAATAATATCAGTTGTACGTTGTAGTTCAGTGGTAGAGCACCCGCCTGTCGTGCGGCGATCCCGGGTTCGATTCCCGGCTCGGGCGTTCGTTATTCGATCCTGAAACACTGGTAAAAATGTGCCCTTCCGCAATTTGCTCTTTCGAGGCGATTAGAGGGGTACATAATACCATCTCGTGTTATTCATTTCCATGATGGCGATCAGTGATTGTTATTTTTTTTTTAAACAACCGATATATTTGTAATGAGGAGTTGATGCTATGTCAGCTTGTGTTTGTTAGTAGTTTGGCCTGGATCATCTCTTTCCTGAAACAGGTTTTAATGGTGTCATTCTCATATTTGGCACACAAATAAACGAGGCATGATTGTGATTCGTGATTATGATAATCGATCGATAACAATAAATGGCAGGGAATATCTAGACGATCATGCATGTTAATTGCGACGGGGGGACGATGGTCGTAAACGCCAGCTTGGGGAAATGGAATCGCCATCATCAAAATGAGCAGGCAGGGTGCACATTTATTTAAACACGAGGTGATGGACAGACGAACATATGGACGTCCACAGCAACACGCACGCTGTCGTTTTAATCTAGCTAATCGAGGCGAACAACCGAATGGGTCCATTCAACCCCAAATGACCCCCCCACAACCACCTACCTACAGGGGTTGGACAAAATAATGGAAACAGTTCTGTAAGGTGCACAAACATATCTGTTTCCATTATTTTGTTCAACCCCTGTACATTAATGCATTGCCCCATGAAAGTGCGATTTCATTTGAATTTATTGGCGTCCTGCCCGTGTCATTTGGTATCGGCTCACCATAACCGCATCGCTTCCTCCATACATTTACAATTAATATAGATTTGGACACGTGGCGCCACCGAACGGCGACTTTGGTCTCCAATGTGTCTTTCAGTTTTTTTATAAATAGTAGTAGGTGTGTGACAATGACTGCCACTACTCGGTGCTTTATTGGCAGTATTATTCAAGGAAACTCGCGTCGTGCATGGCTCTCATGAAAACTATTTATATCAGTCTGTCAAGTGCGTTTGGGCGCGTTTTCAAATTCATTCGATTAACCGCGTGACCAAGTGGTGCAGCTCATTTAAATATTCAGTCCTATTTTATCCACACATAAATGTAATTTTTTGTTTTTATAGTTTACTTATCGGTTTATCTATCCTCGAAATTTTAACAATCCGGTGTTTTGTAATTTGATTCAATTTTAACTTTAGTCCATTGTGTCAAGTATATTGTTCCGTCATTTGCTCATCGTTCGCTCGGATTCAAGTCGTATTCTAGTTGGAAGCGACAACATCGGTCCGTGCGCGCGTGCCAGCCTATTGCACGTGGACGCGGGCACTCTGGCGCTGAGTACATTCTCCCCGCCAACCCGCGTCATTCCCCCGGGGGCAGGTGGGTGGGGTTTTGGATGGTGGAGGGGAGGTGGTTGGGCCGAGGGAAACACGGTTGCCTGCTGGAGCATCATTGAAGCAGCGGGGCTCTCTAAATTGATTGGCAGCTGTTTGAATATACTCAGCACGTGTTCGTCCGTTCACGGCCACTTTTATCCCCCGAGTGGGGCGAGGGGATTTCTTCGCGTCCTACCCCCTTTGGACTGCGCATGCGCGAGGTGTGCGTGCCCAGCACACGGGACACGTCGGCCTTAGGGGATTTTTCCCTCCCCCCTCCTCTCTATTTTGCCTCCAGCGATATGTAACATGATTGAATTTGGCGGCGGCGTGCGGAGGGATCAAATGATTAATGTTTTATTAAAAAGCGAGGCTCGCGTTAACTGCTCCCCGTTCGCTCTTCTGCTATCTGTCCGTCTGTCTGCCTGGACACTGGAGCTAGGTGGCGCAGCTTGAAAAGGTTCCAAGCTTCAACCAGAAATTGGGAATTGCTAAGACGTGCAAAATCCATTTTTTTTTTAAATTATTTTTTTATTTTTCTACAACGAATAGTATTTTTTTTTGTTGAAGTCACCGTAGCGCCTAGTGCACCACAGGACTACTGCACCCTCGTGTCTCTATGGAGATATGTGAGGGGCAGG
>JAUJYS010004018.1:0-12409 GCA_033995665.1 Melogona broelemanni | reverse complement strand
ACCGTAGGCTCATGAGCCATCGGTTAGTACGCTTCCCAGCAGCGGGATTACAGGAACGCGCCACCGCTCCCAGCTATCAGCGTGATTGTCACCGTTATCTACCTATTGAGGTCAGGAGGAATTATACTTTTTGAAAACAATAGTGATAACAGAAGAAATACCAGCTAGAAAAATCAGTTAACTTGCTTCAACATTTTTATTTCGATACGTTATTGTCAATTACTTAGCAAAGTATGCATACATTTAAATGTAACAAGAATACCACAAAATAAATATATTTTTTATCAGAATTTTCCCTGACTTTCCGGTGATTTCCCCTGATGAAAATGGCTTCCTGGAACTTTCCATGGGGTAACGCAACATGGCTTTTTTTAGTGGGTAAATTCCCCTCAATGTGTTGAATTGCCTAAGCAATACGAAGGGTACACAATCTACAGGAGATTGTGTACCCTTCGTGCTGCTGTGGCAATATGTGAAGGTGGCACATTTAGTCACCAGTACCCCAAGATAATGATTAAACGTGAGCCTGCTAGGGGAATCGAACCCGGGACCACCTGCTCAGCTAGACAGATAATTATTGTTCCAGTCTTTAAACTCACCAACGGCTGAATCGAAGTGTGCCAGGGCATCGGAAAATTGCCCTCTGGCTGTCAACTCTCTTCCCAACTCCAGATGCCTCTCCGCCTCCAAAATGTTACTGCTACCTCCAACTGGAAAAGAGAAAAAAGATTAATCGAAAAGAAACATGAATAGTTTGACACTTGTTATGGCAACGCACTCGACTAGTAAATGCCAAACGTGCACAGTGTAAGCAAAAGTTTAGACCAACGCATTGCCCAAATTATACGATTTTTTTTTAAATCGTAAGTTTGGCGAATTGTCAGAGTTTAGATAGTCCGAACCAAAGAGATGAGCTGGCCCCAGTTAAATTGTGCCTTCTTTTTCTTTTTTAAATTTAGAATTATGTTCGAATCCCTATTATATCTAATCTAACAACACTTAGCTAGACTGTCATTTCTTCATTAGTTCCCAGACATTAAAACGTTCGGAGACTGATTGCCCGCTTTAAGATATTTTTTAAAATGCCTTTTATAAAACAAAATTATTGAAGAATAATAAAACAAATTTGAAGAATATTGAAGAATAATGAAACAAATTTGAAGAATATTGAAGAATAATGAAAATGTGTCGGGTTTATTCTAGGACATATACGACAGCAAAATAATATAAATTAAAAACTCTGCTTTTAAGAAGCAATAGAGAAAATCAATCCAATTTAATTGCTTAAGGTACACTTGGAAACGTTAACTGATTTAGGTAGGGACCTTTGACGTGTACCTGACAACGTACAGACACGGATCTTACGGCTTTACTTCAATTTCAACATAATTTTCGTTTCCCCAATGGGTTATGCACAGTTTTTCACGACAAACGAAATTTATTTTCTGATAGATTTGCCACATTTGAATCTATTGTACGTCATACCCAACAGTGACACAATTGAACAGTTAAGTTATAAAGTTTTTTTAGGCCATGTCATTCACTTTCAATACACAGGTTTTCTGATTCAATAGGCATTGAGATCCGAGATTTTTGATTTTAAATCATTATGTACTGATGAACATCTGAAATTCGCGATTCTCGGCATGTAGCATGTAGTTTCAAATGGAAATCACCTTAATTAGAATGTTGTCTAAACATTCTTAAAGCATATCATTTACTAGTACGCCATGGTAAGAAATATCAATCATTCATGACAAATGACGGCAATACTAATTTCATTGGATATCTGTAAATATCTGAATATATATCCTGACTACTAAGAATTTGTTGGGGATTTCGGTGGAATCAACGAGCTTTTACTGTTTCCTAGAACTCAAAATTTTGGATTCAAAAAATAAATGCGAAGGTGCAAAACCTATTTAGGAGGTGTGTAATCAAATCAGAATGTCCAAAGCTAAACTATGAATCATATTCGTAGTTCAGAAGCGCTACTACGGAATCATGAACTATTGAATCTGAATCAAGCCTTGAATACTAAAAATTACCTCACACAATTCTGCACACTGACATAGAATCAAATGTCAATAAATAACAGAATCTTGTCTGTATTTGTCGACTAAATTGTGAAATAAAACATTTGCGGAACGGCACTAATTTTTGCGTGCGTAGGAACGAATGTGAAGTTGCCCATATCATCATATCGGCAACGAAGATCTTTGACCACGAATGCGAGTCAAATTTTTCCATCACCTACGAAGATCGAGATTTTGTCACTTACCAATCGTCTTCCAGTTTAACGTGAGCACACAGAAGCATAGTGACGTATATACAGACAAATCTGTCATCATTGTACACACTAGTTAGGATCATGAGGATAAATTTATGGAATATTCAATCTTCGTTCCATCGAAATGCTCAAAAATCCAGCCACGATCCCCGGGAGCCGTCTGCTTGTTTGGACGATGACAGATTATGGAAAACTCCCTGCAGCATCCAACCGATCGCGTCTTCTATCCGGGTACAAGCAGGTGCGCGTTCAATTAGACACACCCACGGCAAAGCTCAACTATTGACGCGCCCCGCAAAATCTGTCGCGATTCGTTTCCCGTTGAAAGCAGGTTATCCTGGAGTTTCTCAGCTCGACCGATAGGGGGCGCGATGATGATTTTCGTGGTGAAATATGATTGGTCGACGTGTCCTTCCGCCATTCATTCACACATGGATTTGTTTGAGAGGGAATACGATATCAGCAAGACACGTGACACGTCAACTTTAGAACAAAGATTTTTTGACACGTCGTTTTAAACGTGACGCTCAATAATTTTAAATCATGTCAAATCAATTTTTTTTCCTGAAAAGATGTGACGTTTTGGGAACATCTATCAGATATACAACCAATTTCCAATATTGCATTTCACTGTAAATAAAACATGATCCTATTTGAAAGTCAATCCGACAATGAACGAAATAGGAATGTTTATTAAATAATTATCGACAATTAAAACCAGAAGTGGCAAATGATTATTAAAGCGTAGCATCTAATTGAAAAACCATCCCAAATTAAGGATAGCTATTCTGTCAAATAATATACAGAGCCAGAATTTTTAATTAATTTTTTGCTTTAAACACATTCAAACTATAAATAAATATAATCCCTGGTCAAGGATCTTTTATTTTTAATTATAAATAAACAAGAAAGGAAATATTACTCTGTAAACCTTTTCGCACCGTCTACGATAAACATAAAATTAAATTTGGACTGGCAAAAATACGAGTTTAGCGATGAAAAAGCAAGTTTTATAATGGTTGCTTTACCAAAATAAATTGCAAAGAAAAATTTAACGTAGAACTTTGCACTGTAAAATGTTCATCTCCTTTAAAATTGATCGTTGACTCGTCTCGGTTCGACGAATATTAATGTACAAGTACGTCTCGAATTTATTTCATACTTTTGTCTTCATACGCGTACATACTGTGGTTGATTTACCATACTAACATCCAGGCTTGTTTTTGTGCGGTAAAATTTGTTTTAGCCGATGTTTCTGGATCTGCTGGTAGGTCCCTCGACAGGCCAGACGACGGATGGCCAGCTTGGTGATGCCCTGGATGTTATCACGCAAATATAGGCTTTGATGCCTTTGTGCTAAATTATTCTTAAAAAATTATCAGTTATCGTGGTTCAAATCAATTTTCAGATTCAAAATGGACGCACAGTTGATAATTAAATACACTTTTTTGTTGTTCAACTCTAAAATCATACACACAACACTATTTTAGAGAATGCTTTCGTTTTTATTTACCGAATATAGTCATCATATACTTGACAAAATATAACCAAATTAGAATTACGATTTCCAAGAAGAGAGACTTCAATAAAAGTTGGGAGCCTTCCTGAGAATGCCGCATGTCCTAATGAACAATAAAAAACAAGTAAAAATTGTTAGAAAACAAGTGACTACCCCAAATTTAAGAATTAAAGCCAGTCTCTTTCAAACTTTATCTTTTAACACTGCATTCTTAGGTAGGAACGAAACTGAAAAATACGCCTTCGTTCCTATTTTCGAGGAACTGGAACGATTTATGTTTATCTCAGTTTCATCATGTTCCTTTATATACAACCTACATACAAAAATACAAGGAACTAAGTTCCTTTTGAAAAGGAACGAACAGTTCAGTTCATTTTACTTAATGTTGCGGCTTCAAATTGTATAAGAACATTTTCCAACTTGAATCATGAGTTCTACCGCCCATGCAAAATTGAAAACCAATTTCTCATTTAGTTTCTCAGCTCCAAATTTTACCATTTTTGTATTTTGGTATTTGTGGCGAAAAGAATTGAGTAAATAAAAATGTAGTGATCTTTCTGCTTCAGTGGTAGTGACGAAACTTAATAAAATAATCATCTTTATCAGTCGCATTTTTTATACATCATTAGCAGAAATGATCCACGACATTTATCCCTGCTCCAGTATATTATTTAACACCTGGTGGCGAAAACAACGTTCGAATACTACAGTGCCTTCTATTACTCTAGGATTTCAATAAATAAAAATAGCTTACCATAGATTGCCCACAGGCTGCACCAATTCACAGTTTCGATCATTCAATGCTGTTTGAACGAGTTGGCATTCAACCTGCAAACGAAACAGAAATATTATGAACTTCCGAATACCATTTTCGGCATCACAGACTGTCACAAAAATGGAGGACTTGGTTTGCAAATTGACATCAGAATATCAAGTAAACTTCAATGATTGAATAACAATTGAAACTTAAAGAATTTCTCAAGTAGGATTCACATGACATTATTCTTAAGTCAAAATAATTTCGTGTCTCCATTGACATTTTTGAAATGTGAACTCGAAAAGTTATGAAATATTTCTGTTTCAGTGGTAGTGACGAATATAATAATAATCATGTCAAATGATAAGTCGCACTTTGGTTGTACATCATTAACAGATAAAGCCAGATTTCAAATTTCTTAAGACTACACCAAAAAAAGACGTTGTCAAGTTCTCCAGCAGCAATCCTGTAATGCAATAGGCACTACGGTAATTAAAAAAAGTGTTTCTTACCGTAGGTATTAGGATGGTGATCTTCCAATATTTCGACCTTAGCTTTCATCTTATCCTAAAACACAAAATAAATACGAAGTCAGTGGTCTTGAAGAAAAATACGTACTATATTAGAAACAACACAATAACATAAAGCTATAATTTCATAATTTGAATAATACTTTATCGTCATCGATCATCGTCATAAATACTTTTGCGATTTAATCAAATAGTAAAAAAAAATTGTGTTCCATCAAAATGAGACATTATCAAGTGTAAACTCAGGATTCAAAATCTCATATGTTCACGCAACTAGGTTATGAAATATTTCTGTTTCAGTGGTAGTGACGAATAAAATAATAATCATGTCAAATGATAAGTCGCACTTTGGTTATACATCATTAACAGATTTCAAACATTTCCAAATTCTTAAAATTTCTAAATTCGTCGGCCCCAATGGCTCAGTGGGTATGACAATATCCTACGAAGCCGACGGTCCCGGGTTCGATTCCCGGCGCAGGCTTTCGTTTATTCGATCCTGTGGTACTGGTGTCACTCCTGAGCTGCCATTAGGGAGTGGCCAGAGCTTAGGGGTGGATCCTGCAGCCTGGCTATTCCAGCTGCCATTCCCCTTCCCTTCGCACATCTCCATAGAGACATGAGGGTGTAGTAATCCTGTAATGCACTTGGCACTACGGTGATTTAAAAAAAAAAAGACTGAACGAAGTCAAGTTTTCCATACCGTCGTCACTGGGTCACGAAATATTCTGGTAAGATGATATTTAATAAATCAAGTCATCCCTGATGCATCAGAAGAAACAGCAGGGACACATCTGTGAACCCAGCTCCTGGGGATCCAACTGGTTCTTGGGTTATCTCGTACGGGATCTAAGTGGGAGAGAAACAGTGATTAAAATCCAGAACATACGATCAAATAGCCTTGTATTAGGTGGCAATTAAAACAGAAGTGGACACAGCATATGGGATATACTATTCATAATAATTGTTACAGAGAATATAATTGAGAAAACACTTGAAACAATTACAATTGAAAAAAACCACTGAGAATACAATATAATGAGACATTTGCATCCTTGGGAAAAAGGAACTTTAGTGAAATAGATAAATATTTTTTTGTGGTGAAAATAATTGAGTAAATAGAAATGTAGTGATCTTTCTGCTTCAGTGGTAGTGACGAAACTTTATAAAATAATCATCTTGATCAGTCGCATTTTTTATACATCATTAGCAGAAATGATCCACGACATTTATCCCTGCTCCAGTATATTATTTAACACCTGGTGGCGAAAACAACGTTCGAATACTACAGTGCCTTCTATTACTCTAGGATTTCAATAAATAAAAATAGCTTACCATAGATTGCCCACAGGCTGCACCAATTCACAGTTTCGATCATTCAATGCTGTTTGAACGAGTTGGCATTCAACCTGCAAACGAAACAGAAATATTATGAACTTCCGAATACCATTTTCGGCATCACAGACTGTCACAAAAATGGAGGACTTGGTTTGCAAATTGACATCAGAATATCAAGTAAACTTCAATGATTGAATAACAATTGAAACTTAAAGAATTTCTCAAGTAGGATTCACATGACATTATTCTTAAGTCAAAATAATTTCGTGTCTCCATTGACATTTTTGAAATGTGAACTCGAAAAGTTATGAAATATTTCTGTTTCAGTGGTAGTGACGAATATAATAATAATCATGTCAAATGATAAGTCGCACTTTGGTTGTACATCATTAACAGATAAAGCCAGATTTCAAATTTCTTAAGACTACACCAAAAAAAGACGTTGTCAAGTTCTCCAGCAGCAATCCTGTAATGCAATAGGCACTACGGTAATTAAAAAAAGTGTTTCTTACCGTAGGTATTAGGATGGTGATCTTCCAATATTTCGACCTTAGCTTTCATCTTATCCTAAAACACAAAATAAATACGAAGTCAGTGGTCTTGAAGAAAAATACGTACTATATTAGAAACAACACAATAACATAAAGCTATAATTTCATAATTTGAATAATACTTTATCGTCATCGATCATCGTCATAAATACTTTTGCGATTTAATCAAATAGTAAAAAAAAATTGTGTTCCATCAAAATGAGACATTATCAAGTGTAAACTCAGGATTCAAAATCTCATATGTTCACGCAACTAGGTTATGAAATATTTCTGTTTCAGTGGTAGTGACGAATAAAATAATAATCATGTCAAATGATAAGTCGCACTTTGGTTATACATCATTAACAGATTTCAAACATTTTCAAATTCTCAAAAGACTATGAACTATCAAGTTTTCCATACCGTCGTCACTGGGTCACGACACATTCTGGCAAGATGATCTTTAACAAATCAAGTCATCCCTGATGAACTCAGCCCCTAGGGGCTCCAACTGGTTCTTGGGTTGTCTCGTTCGGGTTCTAAGTGAGAGAGAAACAGTGATTAGAACTCAGAACATGTGATCATTAACATGAGAATCAATTGATTAGAAATGTTAATTGACCGCATAATTAGACGACGAATGAGATCACAAATTTTTGTTAAAAAATATTTTACGAAATGATGAATGTTTGTAGACGTGACTAAATGCCTCTAATGAAATATGAAAATCACAAAACTACACGGTTTGTTGGTGTCAAAATTATTTTGTCGTTCAATCGCGTGGTCTTGCTTAATTGCAAGACCACGCGAATTAACGACAAAAGTTTGTCGAAATGTAGATCAATTATAAAATATATTAATTCATTCCGTTCCGCGTTTTTTTTTGTTGATAAAATCGGCAGGTTCGAGGACAGTTAATTTGTTGTAGACGGTGTTCGACTCTGCGGGTGGTGAGAGGCTGGAGCTGAAGGGAGGTCACTGCCTTGTTATCGATATTAATCGTTATAGATTTATTTCTACTAAGATACTATTTTCATATGAGAATAATCGATCGGGAATTGAACCCGCGATCACCGGTGTAGTAAGCGAGGGCCAATCCGAAAGACCAACCCAAAAAGGAGGTTATACAATGGGGGATTTTTATGGCTCTAGAGCAGTCGCGGACTTTGACTTCTCAGAACCAATTTCATACAAGTCAATGGCGTTTTATTATTTATTTTATTTTCCAGGAGCGGCCGCGGGAGCCCCTGTTGCCAACCCGCGCGGACCCGTTCGGGCGGAGCCCTGTTGGGGGGAAACGAGGCTCTGGAGAGTTTGACAGATTTATCCCTGCGCATTATGGTGACTCGTGCTTTATGAGATCGAAATGAATAGGAAATTAACGCCGTTCCGAGTAAAGAAAGGAGACGGGAACGTATTAAGGGGTGTTTAGCTACTTTGTGCCGTTTGGTTATATGCGGGTAGCCTGTTGGCGAGATTCGAAGGGGTCAGCAGTGTTGGGTTCGTTCCTTTTGAAAATAGGAACCATTTGCCGTTCCCGTTCCTCAAAAATAAAAAGGAACCTAGGCGTTCCTCAAAAAAGGAACCAGTTCCTAGGAACGGGATCTTTCCGTCCCGTTCCTACCCAACACTGGTAGTCAGTCATGCACGAAGTCATGTTCACGTGAGGCCATTCATTGCTGTACGAAGGCTCAGTTCTGCCCCCGAAGGGCCTCACATAGATTTAAATCTTCACATAAAAACGTTCTGCACCTTTACAAAGTTCAGTAGGAAACTGCCCGGGTGAAATGCAGTATTGGACCACAACATTGATTTTTATATGTAAAAAGTGTGGAGAAGATGAATAAAAAAAAATTAAGGTGCGGAAAGCAAAATTAAGGGAGATACAGCCGCTCAAAGTTTCCATTTCCCATAGGCAACTACAGTAAACCGGATAGTATATTTAGCGCATAGAGAAGCGTAGCGAGCGAGCGGTTCGTAAAAGACCGGATTTTACAGGCGAGATTAGGTTATGTTACGTTAGGTTAGGTCAGGTAAGGTTAGGTTAGGTATACCGTATTTTTCTGCTCGCTCGTGAGAGTAAAGTGTAGTTCAGCCATTTTGGCAGGGCAAGTCAGTTCTCGGTCTTTTGCGAACCGCCCTTCGCTTCGCTCGTATATCGATATTCTGCATTCCTCCGCAGCCGCGAAACAGTGCCCATTCACTGTACTTGTCTATGTGAAATACAAAACTTTGAACGGCTGTATCTCCGTTAATATTGCTTTCCGCACCTTAATTTATTTTTTATTCATCTTCTCGTCACTTTTTACATCTAAAAGTGTCTTTTTAAAAAAATCCAAGACTTATGGATATTCTGCATTCCTCCCAAATAATGTTTGAAAATGAAACAAGATATGTTGACACTGTTTTTCATTTAACCTTTATTTTTTTTTTCAAGTACATGCTAGTTGCATGGCTATTTCAAAATTTTAAATGGATTATCAAAAGCGAACACAATTTGTTCAACATTTTGTTCATCAGGATTTGTACCTCGCATTGCTCAATTGGTGATTACTGACCATCTTCATCCGTTTATTCACACTTTCCCCAATCTTTATTTTTAGTATCCTGTTGAATGAAGTTCAGAGAAAATATTACTTATTGTACGTCAATCACATAGAGATCATCATTAACTAATATTTTTTTCGAGATCAAGTAAAAAATTGAAAACACAAAGAAGGGTTAGGGATGAACGACTCACAGCTGTAGCTTGGCATTTGAATGACTTCTCACATGGACAACCTGACGAGTACACATGTGTCAACTTCCCGTAATTTTTTTGTTCCAATTTACACCATCCTTGTTTTATTTTCAACTTCTGGCACCTATGTTTAGAAATATTGGATGATATTAATACGGGCGTGCAATAAGTATCTGGAATCATTAAAAAAAGTGATTCGGGACTCAGTGAACTGTAGCCACAAGCAACCATGAATTCGAACTACAGTGGGCAGTGCGAAACAAATAAATTAATAAACTCTGAAACAACGTCACATGTTATTGTGGTGACAGTATGCAGAAGTATGCACTGGATTCCTAAGTCGGAATGTTTTTTAGTCGGGCTCTCAAGTGCGAATGTTTTTTCAGTCGAAAAAAATTACCGAACATTTTTCAAAAGAATTAAATGACCGTTAGATGCCGTTTTGATAGTCTTTTAACATCTGTCTGCAGTCTTGCCACACCCATTGAGCTGTACGATCAGTCAAGCTCAGTGGGAATGGCAACAGACTGCTGAGCGGGTGGCCCAGAGTTCGGATCTCAGCGCAAGCTCTTGTTTATTCGTTATCCTGGGGTAGTAGTGAAAAAATGTGCCTCTCATATATTGCCTAAGCAACACAAAGGCCACAGAATCTTCTGCAGTGCTATTGACTACAGTGAGGGGAACTTCATCAAAAGAAAAACATAAAATATAAAGAATACAACGATATTATTACTCGTTATTCATTATGGAAAACGCTTGACCATGCAAGATGAAGATAAACGAGATCGCAACTCAAGGCAAATAATGAGCAAACAAACGTTATAGATGTAAAATAAACACGTTTAATTACATGTTGATGATAATACTATATGGTTTGTTGGTACCGTGGTTAAATAAATGCTTCGGACATGTCCACGCAGCACAGCCATCTATTCATAAATGTGTTTGTTTGTTCATTATTTCACATTGTGTTGCGATCTCGTCATCCTCTTCAAGTGATTTCTGAAACAGTATTGTTAAGTAAGGAGAGAATTCTGCTGCCATTTTACTATTAACTTCAATTACTTTATACTATTTCTATTAACTAAAAGGTGTCACCATACAGATGATAAAAAATACCATTTCCGATAAAAAAATTGAATTTCTAATAAATATTAGGCATTTTTGTTCACGAAAATAGGAGGCAAGCTGTGCTTTGGCTGCTTACATGGGCGGCCCGCCAGTGTATGGTTGAGGTGTGATGGGCTCATAATCCAAGATACCAGGGATTGATTCCAACGGAGTACCAGAAATCAACCTCAAATTAAGTCAATATTCGATTCACACAAACTTATGGGCAAGTCCAAATGTAGGGAAAAAGGGTATTTTGACAATGTAAAAAGGAAGCCAAACAACATGTGGTAATTGTGTTGAATAAACTAATTGAATTTATTTGACAATGCTCAACAAATTAAAAATGAATGATAAAGGAATAATGTTCGTCAATATTCCTCATCAAATTAAATTGGCTCGTAGCCAAAAATAAAATTAACGATAATTTAAAATTGTTTGTATTGAAAGTTCAATTCAACTTGCGCGTTCACGCCATTGACAAGCTTCTTTTTTTTTTTAAATCACCGTAGCGCCTAGTGCATTACAGGATTACTGCACCCTCGTGTCTCTATGGAGATTGGTGAGGGACAGGGAAGGGAAGGAATGGGGAATGGCTGCTGGAATAGCCAGAGTCTGCAGGATCCACCCCTAAGCTCTGGATACTCACTAATGAAAGCTCAGGGGTGACGCGCCAGTACCCCAGACTAACGAAGCCTTACAGAACATTGACCTGGTATCTGTTCCCAGGATTCTGCGGTAGACTTGTCACTCTATTATCGCTTTCACCTCCAATGACTAGACCGTCACGGAATAGGCCTCGGGCGACGCCCGACCAAAACATTACCAAATGTCGAATTCACCTAGGTGATCAGCCTAAGTGAATGATCCTGTGATACGGACATCGATACAAAGTCATTTTTTTACCATTTGTTGTTGAACTTAGAATATTCTATTTCTCCTAGTATATTCTAGCCTTGAGGTCATTAATGAAAGGGTAAAAGGGCCACCACCTTAAAGATTTACGATAGCAATCCTGATTTATTATTAGCTGGATCATGGGAAAGTGCAAGGGAAGGTTGGAATTTATCCTTACACGCCAGCATCTATTCCAACCTCGACGCAGCATTCATCCTTTCCACATATCGTTTCATCTTTATAGCAATTTGTGTCACGTTTCTGCAAATATATTAAATTCAATTAATTGGTGATGGATTTTCAAGTTTATTCGCTTTTAGATACTTCTTTTATTAATTTAAGTTGATTTGAAGAATGAGAGCATTATTTCGAATAAAGTTAAATTTAAATTTGAAGAACTAACAATTAATTAATAACGAATAATAATAATCCTATATTATGTACATGTGTCTGTATGTTGATCGCATCAAACACATTAACAACCACGTAGGTGTTTACCCCTTCACCTTTACCTCTTTATCCATCCACTGTGGCCGAGAGGTAGCGTGCTCGCTCGCCAACTAGCAGATCTGGGTTCGATTCCCAGTGCAACCAATCGTTGGATTGGCTCGTAGTACTGCACGGAGGAAGGCAATGGCAAACCACCTCTGTATTCTGCCAATAAAAGCACAGGTGTCGAGGGATCGAGGGTTGGGGTC
>JAUJYS010004017.1:0-12409 GCA_033995665.1 Melogona broelemanni | reverse complement strand
AAAGTCAGTCTCACCTGATTAGTCACTTCATGTTATGTTTTTGGTTAGGCAAGTCAGTTTCGCTACGCACCCCAATCCATACCGTATTTTCTGGTCGCTCATTCCGCGAACGTGTAGTTTAGCCCGAACTCTTTGTTCCGCCCACCGTTTTAGTTTAAGCTTAATTTTATAGAATACTTATTTTTACCAAACACATACATTTTGCATGGAGTAGCTCGACACGTCTTGAAGCACGAAATTGTATTATGTTCACCACTGCGTTTAGTAATTCCCGGTAAGTTCGGTAAATTTAAAATTGGCTCTTTCATTTTTTAGTTCCGTTAAAACTTAATCTTTAAAATGCTTCCAACCATTTTCTTTCTAAAGTATTATTTCCCATTCATGAAGTGTTTATGCGCATTTGCAACGTTTCGCAAGGAATCACCCTGCATTGTATTTACCGAAATATGTAATGTAAATAATCTAGTCAACGATTGTGTAATTAATTGTATAACCGATTTGAAATTTATTTTATTTTATGCCCTATCAAAAAATATTTCATTTTGAGCAGGACTATTGAAATGGTAGATTTAATTGGCAGAAGTAAATTCGGTATTTTATTTTTATATACGTATCTTTATTTTATGCAAGCAGTTTCTCTTAAACGAGTAGAACCTTTAACATTTGCAATGTTAATTCAATCAGAAACATAAACATGTTTCTGTTTCCAAAGATAGTCATGGTAGAGTCGAGTTGTTGTTTTCCAAGTTAGATCTACAAATACAATTTACCGTGTGTCTGTCCGTTAGCTAGTCATGCTATGAAATGAGTTGGCCTTCAGGTGATGTGACGAACCTGTCTGTCATACCCGTGCCATTCAACGACGAATTGATGCCGAAAGTGCAACCCCAGCCAGGTTTGAACCCCTTAATTCCGGGATTACTCCCTCCTATACGCTGTCCGATCGAGAGCCCCCGCTACATTGAAAACCTCTAAAGCGAGTTTAAGCGAGTCAGGATGCACATAATATGTTCGAGCCGACAGGGCTTAGCGCTAATTTAGGGGCGGGTGACACGCGACGCACCCTTTTTGGTAAGCAACTTTTAATTTGCGATTGTTGACACTCGGTGGCGTGAAATGCCTCGTTTTTTTTTAGCTGTGGTATTCAGTGCGCTGAATTTGTATTGACCAACCGGCGATGTCTGGTTCCAAACATGGCCTTAACGTATGTGTGCATGGCCAGCCAAATGTAGGGTTAGTCGTGTTTGTAACTACACATGTGTATGTGCTAGGTTGACTTTTACTTTAATCCATATTTCTCCAGAGTATATCGAAACTGTAACAGTTTTAAATACAGAACCTGTTAAAATAGGACAATCTCATCGTTGTCCTAAACTGGTCTTTTGACCCCCGTCATTTGCCCCAAAGTGGGCTTCCAAGAGGGTTTAACAAATTGTAACTTAATTCGAAGGGTTACAGAGGACACAAGTTAAATAGTACAAGCGACCAATATATCTGAACTTCTTGTTAAATAGCAATACAGGATTTCTGTATATTTTATTTTTTGTGAGATCACAGTCTAGTAAACGTAAGCTACTTCGTTATGTAATATTGGGAACGTTTTAAATAAGTCTCTATTTCATCTACAATTAATTCTAACCACATTTTACATTTTGAAAGCGTTGTTCCGAATCAGCATACGTTGATGGTGATTGTCATGGGAACGAATTAAATAAAAGTGCCGTCCAGTGTCGATTCAAATTTACAATAGCTTTCCTGTTCACTATTTTTCCATTTCGCTATCAAAAATGATCGTCTGCCAATTTACGTCGTCAAGAAACTACACTATTAAACTGCAGACGGTAGCATTTTAAAACTTCAATATTCCCAACATGCATTTTATCATTGATAACATTATTTGAGGGCTTTAATTTATACCGTCATTGTACAGTATATTTAGGATTAGTATATTATTGATGGGTTATACATAAAACTATTAATTTTAAATCTGGGATAATTGTTTAATTTTTCTTTTAAAAAAAATATTAACTCGTACATCAAACATTTTGTTTTGATATATACATTAACAATTTTCAATTTTTTTTCTAACCTCAAACTATTGTGATATTTATTTTTGACGTATCACATATTATGCCAAGTCATGTCGTTTACCTGGCGAACAAGAACAGGCGATGCAGTCTTTTTTAGCTGCGAATAGGGATGTTTTGGATCTAACCAACGCTCGTTTAATTTTCAAGTATGTCAAATGAGATAGTCTAGAAAATTGCGTTTATTTGTTAACAGTGGTGGCGCCCACTTGAGAACCAGACATCACAACGAACCTCGACATTACGTCGCGCTGTCATTGTTGACACTGGCTTACACGATAGGACTTTTCAGGTTTATTTTGGCTTGATGAAATAGCCAAATTGCACCCAACTTCCATGTACCAAAAATGTTGTAAATCAGACTCGAGTTTTGTTGAAATCAGCACAAATGAAGTATTATCAAGCGTCTGGCGTTTGACAAATTCCGCTCATTCACCAGAAATAGTGGTTTATTCACCCGGTTAACTCGCTTATTCTGTCAACAAAATGCTTCAAATAAAATAAATACATGTAGTCTGAAAATTGAAAAATCAACAACAGTTTCTCGCCCCCTAGCGAAGTTCTAACCAGCCCCCGTATGTCAACATTTTCTGCAATGCACGTTCTCTGGTAGTGATTGCTTGTAATCAGGGGCAGCACAGACCAATGCTTCGAGCGCGCCGGTGCACGCTGAGCCGTAGATAGACCTGGTCTGTGTACGTTCACAAAACAATCGTATATCCATGTGGCAGATGAATAAGGGGTGGGAGAGGTGGAAGGAGGGGACTGGTTGGCGATTTTCTCAGAGGTTCGATCGATCGAATCGGCGAAAGAATAAATTGAAACGTGATATTCCGGCGAATGGTTTAATTTGCTACAACTGACCTCCGGGTCCAGCCCAGTATGCTTATTATTTTTTCCACCCCCACCCCTCTGTGGTCGGCCATCGTCAGTGGGCGCCGCAGAGGCTGGCGTTCACGGATATGCAGTACTGTCGCCATTGGAGAAAAATTCCCCTTCTCTTCTCGCTCCCCCCTCACTCTTTCCATCCCTCCTCCTACGCCCAGTAATGGCTGCTGCGTTTGAACTCGTCGCCCTAATTATGAGCCCCGCGGCAACTATCGCGTTTAACCTGCGCCGAGCGGGCATCAGCAGTTGAATCGAAATCGTCGCTCTGGCATGGCGGCCTATGTAAACTCCTAAGACCTCACGTGAGAAAAATTTCGCTTCGTCATTTTAAATTAAAGACATAATTTTTCATTCTGGTTGTAGTTTTATCGTTGAATGTATTTTATTTACAATGTTAAATTACTATTACAATGTGTAGCCGAAAGCACACGTGGAGGGCTCTACTGGAAAGGTAGAGGTCAAAATATGGGACAGATGTATTTTTCGTTGGCACTATAATTTTACTTAACCTTCTAGTCCAGTTAGGAATATTACTACCCCGCATTCAACTTGATGAACGTGAGGAATATAATGACGTTTGACATCATTTGTCACCAGTATGTGGGACGCTGGACATTTTTCCAAGGGTCAAGGCAAAAATAAACTGGTTTGGGAATTCTAAATGAATTGAAATATAATTCAGTTAAAATTGATTGCAAACGGTGAAAATCAAATTTGGTGGTTAGATTGGAGAGATACATGTGAATTCACATAATCTCTATAGAGATTCGAGGGTGCAGTATTCCTGTAGTGCACTAGGCGCTACGGTGATTTAAAAAAAAACAAAAAAAAAAAAAAAATTCCTCCCTTTGCATTAATCGCGAGCTTGTCAGGTTGCTATTTCTGTCTTTATGGGCTCGTAAAATAAGATCAGCTGGTCTCGGGAGGTTATTTTAGTAAGAGAGTCTGGTGGGAGTTCCGTCCCCGTTCGTCTGAGTATCCATAGACGCCGCGCGATTATATTGTGCATGCGGAGTTCACAAAAGTAATGATATTAAAAATTATCAAGAGGAACCATCGGCACGATCGATGGGCACGATCCTTAGGCGAATTTTCCTAACGCCGATGGCGCCGCATGGCGGGCGCGAATGGCTCGTCGTGTTTCGGGGTAGTTTTAATTCTGATCGTTGGTGGCGCACCAGTCGCCACGCAGATCATGAAGTTGAACTGATTGTTGTCGTAATTGAATAGATCCTGGTCTCTTTTACGGTGCATTATTATACCGCGAATACTTTTCACCACAATTTATAAAGGCAAGTGACCATTTCATTAACCTTTTCAAAACAAACGGCTGCCATGAGTTCACCAAAATGTTAGATTAATTGCATACATAACGTATACAAATTATGTTCTATATTGTTTGGCGTTCATTAATTAATTATGATTTAACCCAATTACCAATCAAAAATGATGATAAAGATTTCATTGATGCTCAGACATTTCATATAGCGTGTGAAAAGTTTTGGTTAGATTTAAAATTGTGATTTATTTCCGGGTTGGAAAACAAAACTGTTTCGGAATGTTTCATTTTGTTGTATAAATAATCATTTTATTTAATACGGAGGTGGGTGGGGAATTGAGAAGTAAGATATTAAGGGCAACATCGAATCGGCGTATTTAAAGTAACCCGTAATTCAATTTCCATCCCTCGAATTAGGCGAGGCAACGTAGCAGTTGCATCGACTCTAGGCGAAGCGTTGGTGCATTTCTCTATCATCGCCGACGATGGTAGAATTGGAAAGTTGAAACAAAGGAAGAAAAAAAATTGGAACCTCTATTATTTAAAGTCGTTCAGTCGGAGAAGTGGTGACGAAAAACGTAACGGGGAGACGACGGTTTCTGATCTAATCGAGCTTGGGTTCGTTGGTCGTATTATGGATGTAAAAGTTCACGGCAAATAAAGTTACGACGCATACGCGCACGCCAGACTGAACGCACAAGTGAGTTAACGAGTGACGTCATCGCGTGAGGCTGAATTTTCTGCCAACCTGATGGAAACTCGAACTGCAGGTACCGGATTATTTGGTTGTAAAATTTCAAAAGCCATCTACCTATCAAATACGCTAAATAATAATAAAATTTGAAACATACTCATATAGTAGACGAGAGAAATTAGGAGCCGTGTGAGCCCCCCCCCCTCATAATTATCAGTTTATACTCGTATAGTATAATTTAAATTCAATTAAGGGAACACTTTTTTTAAATCACTGTTGTGCTAATCGCTACAGGACTACTACCCCTCGTGTCGATATGTGAGGGGAAGGGTACACGTTAGTCTGATGAAAAAATAATTTATATCGCTAATGACTGAAAAGCTTAACACTAAATTGGCAAAATGCATCGCGATTATCGATCATTTTAGCACAATTTTCCCGACACTTCGGCAATCTGAAACGAACATTTAATTTTGCATCTCCACTTAGGACATTCGCTTTATGTCGAAATATTCAACTGTCGATATTTTCAAAATAGGATTTGTGAACAAAGTCATGGTGATTCCTACTTCTATTCCTATTTCCAAAGAGTGTACCGACAGTGGAATGACCTCACGGAGGCTTAAGTACAGAGCCTCTTAAAGTAGATTATCCTTACAAATCTGGTCTTGTAAGGATCTTGTCTTAGTCTTGTCTTGGTCCCCGCCATTGGCTCCCCGTATATAGGGGCTGCTCGCGGGTAAATATCGTAACTGTAATTGTAACAATTAGCTAAAATCGAAAAAAATATATATAAAAAGCTTACAAACTAAAATCGATTGTAGTTTTCGAAAGCAAAATCCGGACTAGACTTGGCAGAAATTATTGATTGATAAATACCTAGCAATACAGTACGCATGCACCATTGGCTTCCTACTGTACGCAGTGCGAGGCTCAGTAGGAAGGGACAAAAATACATTTTGAATTGTAGCTGCGAAGGAACTTCATGTGTGCCATTATGTGTGCCATTCAGGCGGCCAGAAAATCGATAAAATATATAGCAGTTTGCATAATACTGTATATCAGAGCGCGTGGAATGTTACTAAGCGTGTATCGAATTTGAAATTAAATTTTGTCAAATAGTTTTAGTTTATATTATGTTACACACAGGCTTTTACCTTGCCGTGCGCGGTTGCTACGCCTTATAAATATGTCGCCATTAATAAATCCACGTAAATGGTGCAATGGATAGTTTATTGTTCCCACTAGATTATGCATCCTAATCGATACGAAAGTGTTTCCCAGTTAGAGATAGCCAATACACCCCAAACAGTAGCCAGCCGTAGGTTTATCGATGAAAGTATTTTATTACGCGTCGTTATTTGTTTCACCCTAGTTTTCACGGGTCAAATAACACAAATCAATAAACCCATATCTATATTGCATAGTGAACGCCGGGCCTCTATCGCTGTAGTTGTTGTGTACACGCCCCCTGCGTCACTCGTTTACAGTACTCGTACTCGAGCGTTTGCAACTGTCGGGACAAAAGTGAGATTTATGGCTGTGTGGGTTGCACTTGAACGAAGCTAGAACGTTAGCCGCCCCCCCCTCCCCCTCCTGGTCAATAGCGGCTATTGTTTAACGTTGCCTAACCATATACTGTAGGCCAGACCTGCAATATTGGTCGTATCGAATTTCCGAGTTAAAAGTTTGATTGACGTTTCGCGAAATGCGTAAGGCTTTCGTTGCACAATTTTTGGAACGAATTGGACGGGTCATATTCGACTGTCACCAACTTTTAATGCGAAGAGAAAATCGATTTCGATTTTTAGCGCGTCGTTTTTTTTTCTCCCCCATTAACAAACGACAGGCTAGATAAAATGGAGATTGGGTAGTTTGATCACATTAAATTTGCCTCGCCTACTACGTCAAATTATTTGGCTTCTACTGTACTCGCGTGTGACGTCAGATCCGACGCGTCACGTGAAGCGTTCGTAATTCGAATCAAATTTGATCGATTAAGATAATGTCCATTACGCGTTAAACCAAATTTCCACTTTAATTGAATGAGAGAGTACGTCAAATTGACGTTCCTCAATTTTATTCAGGCACCATCCTCTTTTGTTAGGAGGAAAATTTGCCGTTTCTGCCATTTGCAAGTAGTTTTGTCTATTATTAGGTGGGGCCTATCTCAGGTACATAAGGCGTCGGGTGCGAGAAAAGTGTTGCAAGAACTTTTACTTTTTAAGCGTTGTTCTCACTATAGATGCACTTTTCGGGCCACTTTTCTATCTCGAAGAAAGAAAATAAATTTCACCTTCGCCTGCTTTTTTCCCCCGCCGCATTTTTCCGTACTTTTTTTTTGTTGGCCACATTTAGCATCATTATTTTACGTTTTTCGCCAAGAGTTTTATATATACTTTTCTTTTCTTTTTTTATCGTACCCACTTTCTCTTCTTTTTCGCCCTGCGCGCTGACGAGTCTTTTATTGAACCAATTTCCCTTTTTCTGGTGGTGTGTAGGAAAGAAGGAAGGCCTCCTCATCTTCATCCTCAGCCCTCCACCGGCATTCGCTCTCTTCGTACGAACGACGACGACGAAGAGACTACGACCCAAATTGATTGTCTATTCTGCGAACTGGCCCCCGCCGCTCGCTCCATTTGCTTGGCAATCGTTGGTGACTAAGTGACGCGTTAATGGGTAGACTAAACTGAATGCGTGAATAGCGATTGGTTGTGGGTATAGAATCAGTGGGTTCAATATGTCGTCGCTCTTCAATCCACTTATTGATTTACGGCTGCCTCGTCTCTACCGCTCTTTCGGTTATTTAGTGTGTTGTCATTGGCGGCGAAGTTTAGGGCATCACTTTTTTTTTATTTGTTCCGTAGAAAATAGCTGCAATTTAACGGAACCTTAGAAAAATTGAACAGGAAGTCGAGGCGCACTTCTGGCCTAGAACGCCTGCTCATTTTTCAACTGTTCAACTGTCATGTCTGTCCGATCGAACAAACATAATTGCCGTGTTTGCGCGTGCGGAAACGTCAAATTGTATTTGCACATATTTACTTTTGGAACACGAATAACTTATGATTTTTTTTAGCTCAATTTATATTGCGTATAACAATTTTATAGCGAAGGCAAATCAATACAAACATGCGTAGTCAAATGGGCAAATATACTTCAATGTGTTTACCTTAGCAGGAGAAGATTGAATTTGGAGAACATGATTGACTAGGAAGACGTTCAGAACAACTTACCTAAAAGAGACACAAAAAAAATCATTTGGTTAGTTATCATCACGTGATGTTCATTGTACGTGTTTGTACAAATAGCAATCCACAGGGTAAAACATAATTTAAAACTGTTAATACAGGTACACCAAACTTTGTAATTAAGAGGCAATACTTATTTATTGCATACACTTGTTATACTGTATTTTTGAAACGTTTAGCTTTTAAAGTTGCATTTCTAATTTCCTGGAATCGAATTTTTGGTTAGCAAGACCTGTACATTTTCACAACGAAACATCCTTTGAATCGAAAATGTTCGCGGTTGACTCTGCTGATCGCGGGCAGAACCTACGTAATGGGAGACGCGAACTGCTTCGAAATTACAGTTCAACAGCCTTCGTCAACTCATAAATTTATCCGGGGAAGAAGGGATTGGTGGTGGGAGGCAGGGGTGGAGGGAAAGGAACGGGCGTGCGCGCTTAACGAAAAACGTATCACCCGCGACGCGTAAGAACAGAATCTGTCGTAGCAAAATATTACTCGCAACATCTGCTTTTGTACTCTCTCCCTGTTAATTATCCGGGAGAACGCCTACAAGATAAATTGTTTTTGTCAAAGCTTTTCGGCAGCCAACATGCCACACGCTCCGACCGACTATAGCAGCTATTTCTTGCGCGACAAAACTTCGAGATATTAGGTAATAACACCATTGGATCATAGCGGCAAAGTAACCTAATAAAGTGAACACTCCGTGTATATGGGAGTGGGTCGTTTGGTTATGCCCATGTCTGTGTACGGAACAGTATAGGCATAAAATAATCGAGAAGCGGCTCTGACGCAAGAGTCTGGTTGTTAAGGCACAGAAAAAAAAAATAGTGCAGACATGTCTCGGTGACGAGTAATACCCGTAATGAAAACGAACAGGATTACATCTGTGTTTGACATATAAAATGACATAAGTACTGAGATAATTGTCGATAATGCTCGCCGTGTCGTAGGAGCGCGCAAGCAACCGTTTATGTGACGTATATAGGCTGCTCGATGGGTGTGCTCGTCGAGGCGGACGTTTTTTTTTTTGTCGAGGGAGATGCGTTTGGCCGGGCCACACTAATTATAATTAGATGGAGTGCCACCTAGGTGGGATCATATATAAAGCCTTAGCCGATCGATGGAATCTTTTGTGTCTGGCGACGCGCGCGATGTTGCCAAAATTGTTTACCAAAAATACTTGAGAAGTTTCGTTTCACTTCGGTGAACAACGATTTTTGTAACTAATTTATGAAAATCTTCAAAATATTTTATTTGCAGATTTATTTGTTAATAAAGAAACGGTACCTTTACCATTCCCGTATATCAATGTATCCAAATACAACCCTTATTATAAAAATATTAGCTATTAATTAAAGTGACGAGGTACAGTATCTTTAGCAATCTTTAGCATGCACTTGAGTTTTAAACGCAAATGCTAGTTTTCAGAGGTTGGTGTAGGCAAAAATCTGGTAATAAATGTAGTTCAATACAGATTTTGGCTTACCTCTGAATCCTGGCAAAAGTTTTAAACACAAGCTATATTTTTCCAGAATTATTACAAAAAATATCTTTTAATTGCAATGATATTTTGTGGACGAAAATTGAAAAACAAAAACAAAAAATACTTTGCTTGGTCTGAAACCTGCTTCAAGTGATCCGCCAGAATTTTCAAACAACTTTGTGAAAACCCATGTCTATAACAATAAATTATTATGTGGTTATTAAATGACAATATTATGCATTGTGGTTGAACATTATGGGGACGGTAATGGCTCTTGGTGGTAATCTGAAATCGCAGGATTTCAAGCTGTCAAATAATGCTGTATATGGAGGGGAATGCGCGTTCGGATTTGCATATTGGTCGCGCGGCGAGACTCTGTTTCCGCGTACACTTTCGCCGCCGTCCCCTGTACTCCCTCCCACCAGGGAATCGCGCGCTTTCTGAACTTCAGCGTCACGCGGCTTTTCTAAACTTACGGTAATTTATTTATATTTCGCTTGGATTGCGCACCTGATGTTCCGGTCAGCCCACAATTAGGAATTCGCTGACCACACGTGGGGAGGGGGAGTCCAGCCCTCCGTGGATTGAGCGAGCACGAGCGAATGGAAATGCGATTTTTACGACGACTTTCGTACGCATGCATATATGCATGTGCTTGTTGAGGGAAACCCGTGTCGACCGCCTTTTCCTAAATCCTCGCGAGACCGAAGAGTCCAAACAGGTCTCATTTCTATCAAAACTCAGCAACGCAATTATTTGATTAAAAAGCTGCTCAATTCGAATTATGTTTGATTCATAAATTGATATAATTTGATAATTTGATTCATTACATAATTTGATTCATCAATTTTGATTCATAAATTGATGAATTCATTTAAAATCGACGAATTAATTTACAATTGATGAGTTTCATTGTCGAACTGCCAGGCATTTACATAATTAAAAGGTTATTTGTTCTTAGCTCGATATTCATTCATCTCGACGTGCACCTTCGCAAATGTGATTTTTGGATCTTGAATAATTAGGGTCTCATTATCTTGAATAAGGTCCCGGGCTCGATTCCCGGCGCAAGCTTTCGTTGATTCGCTAGCCTGGGATACTGGCGTCATCCCAGAACTTCCATTAGGGAGTCCAGAGCTTAGGGGTGGATCCTGCAACCTAGCTATTCCAGCTTCCATTCCCCTTTCCTTCCATTCCACTCGCACATCTCCATAGAGACATGAGGGTTCAGTAATCCTGTAGTGCACTAGGCACTACGATGATTTAAAAAAAAAAAATAATAATCAGAACAGTAAATCTGCTCAGCGAATCTGTCAAGAACATAACCTTGTAATTTTCACTAAAGTACATTACACGTACTCTTGAACTGTTTTAAACCTGAGCAACCCAGATCTTAAAGTTTACATCTCGCGTGGGCATAATGATTCCTTCGTGGTTTCACGAAGCCAAATAAGGAAGCTCTTCAATGGCTCCTAAGATCCCGACTGATTCTTAACGGTATTTTATGAATGCTCTCCAGACCAATAATGGTGATGATTGGCCCTCGAGAAACGTACTGGGTTATCAGGCGCATGCTAAACTCGACAAGGTTAGAAAGGCGCCAGCTCGCCAAGCTCGCCAAATGACGCTTGAAGTAATCGGGCAAACCTAATGGGCAGTTCATTAGTAAGCAGACTGAGAGAAACAGCAGTGGCTACCGGTAGCTCAATGATGCAATGAAGGGCCTCGGTAGGATCTGCGAAGTGCAGGTCGGCAATATTGCCGCTGGCCCTGGATTCTGGAGCCCCAGCTGGTCGTGCGCCGCACGTTTGCACGAGCGCCCCTGAGAAAAATCTCCATTTATATTTTATTACGAGTCTTACCGGAGGATTATTTGTCAATTCTTGTGTATCCCTCCTCCCGCGTGTTACGGGCGCGCACTTTGTCCCTCGGGCTCGCGTATTCCTTAAGCCGCCCCCGCGCCAGCTCACCACGTGTCTTTTTAGTTATCGATTGGCCTGGTTGGTGCGTCTGGCCAATGATGAACGCTGCGTGTTCACGTGCTGCCCGCACAATCGCCGATACGCGTTATTTTTTTTTTCCTCTTCCCTCTTTCCCGCCGAATTCGTCACAGCAAATTTATACGCTGTGGCATTGAGCTTTTTTTCTTTACAAATCGTGAACGCCGCCATTTCTTCAACAGTATTTCTAGCAAAGTCCTGTCCGTTTCGTATGTTTTCAATGCGATTATAAAGATGAGCAGCTGGGAGCGATCCCGTCCACAGCAGTACATTTAGTGTACATGTATACTCGTACGGTAGTATATTATTTTTGTTGAGATTTTTGAAAATAACCACGGAGCTGTGTGTTTGCTCAAAGTTTGCAGCTCCACAGAGTTTTACTGTTTTACAGTAATTCCATGAACATGTATTGTAAGAATATGACCCCCAAAACTGAATGCACGTGAAGATTTTCTCCATGTTTTCTCACGTGCACGTGCAGTGTTTTTTCACGTTCAATAGTATTTAAAAACTACTATATCCAAACTCAGTTGTTATAATAATTGCAATAAACAAGGTTAAAGCATCTATTTAAAGAAATTTGCATGTAGTTCACGTTTTAATTTCAAATACAGGAATTGTGCAGATCAAATAAAATGACTCAGTGGGTATGGCGACATCCTACGAAGCAGACGGTCCCGGGTTCGATTCCCGGCGCAGGCTTTCGTTTATTCGTTAGCCT
>JAUJYS010004016.1:0-12410 GCA_033995665.1 Melogona broelemanni | reverse complement strand
AGCGCGTCTTTTCCTCACCAAAGTACGGTATGCTTGCAGCGAAGTGCAATCCATAACATTTTCACAGCGCCAATCATGTTCAGCCGGTCTGAAAATTATATTGAAATCTGTGATTGAATCTGTAAGATGGAAATGTTTATTTGCTAGGTGAAACGACTAGGGACAATTTTATCTTCAAAGTCAAGTTCGTATACAGACCTTTTCACGCACGAATGGTGTAAAAACAAGACGGAATAACGTGCGTACAAGTTAGGAGCGTTTTTCCTTTCGTCGTTCGCCCTCCTTGTCTCTCTGGCGCTCGGGTGACTGGTGGCCATTTATTACCGACAAAGTGACGAGTTGGCAAACGCCTATTTAAAACGTCACGTCTCTTTCCATATAATTTACATCCGATGCAGACGCATAGACGTGTGATGCTCGTACACATGCAGTGCATACCATGGTCGGATCAACGACATGTAGGACTAGAGCACCCTATCGTCTGTTCTAATGTTGTCCCAATGCGTTTTCAATGGATGGATTGAAGTAGGACATCGTAATAAAATATTTCTATTTTTTTAAATAATCCAAAGAGGGTAATTATTGAATTCTCAAACGTACCCGATTTAAAAAGGAATAAATAAGTATGAAACAACCGCATGAAAGTACTACGAATTAAAATATAAACGTACGCTAAAACATTTCATTCGCTAAAACATTTGGTTAACTATGATAATTTTTTGCTATAACGACATCGATTAACTTGCATTGAAATTCTTTATTTTTAGGTTAAATATTCATGATAAAAATCCTATAAAGTACCTTCCGATTAGCTTTCATAATTAGCGCTCATTCAATCGGCATTTTCAAAAGAAATAAGCACTGATAGATAGCACTAGCAGTTAACGAGAAAAAGAAAAGCGATATGTAGCCTCGTCGTCTACTCATCGATTTCTTTGAGTCAGAGACGAGCACTCACACACCCACACGTACGACACAGCCTAAAAAATAACGATGAAAAATTGATCGCATCGGCAGACGTGAAACGATCTGAGCTGAACCCCCTGTAACAGCAAGACCCTTTTCCCCTCCCACTCCCTCAAACGCTTACCCTTCGTTTTCCGTCGCATCTCTCTGGCCTTTATCCTCCTGAGATCCAATTGAAACATTTGAAGAAAAATTGATTTTTTAATATCATCTTTGACATAATTTTTTTAATTTGTTTCAATGGTATAATTTTTATTTCATTTTTAATATAATTTAATTGTAATTTTCACTGGAAACTTGGGTTCGCCTTGCCTTTGCTTTTCCTTCAATGCAACTAGTGGTCGCACATAAGAATTAATGTTTTTGAATGGCGACACTGGGCGTCATCAAAAATAGTGGAAGTGCGTCATACCTTTTCCAGAATAATTACCTAGTAGTGACTTTTAGGTTTTTCTATTCGTTTTTTATTTCGGGGTCCCAAGAGGATGCCCTATGCTGATCGTCCCGGTACAGCTTTTGTGTTCGGTTCACCCGTATACATTATTGCTTAAGGAGCTTCGAGAATGTGACGCGACATTTTTCTCATACTTTCCAGTTTAGCAAAATCGAGTCATTCGATACAAAATCGAAAAACTGACAAAATCTAGACACAGTTTAGAACTGAAAATGAGCCAGCTTGACGGCGTGCTCGTGCAAACGTTCTCGCGACTTTCGCGGCGTCTTTCAACGAAAAGGCGCAAGTATCAACGCAAGTAACTTCCGATTACTGTAAAACATTTAATCGGATTATTATTCCTGGTACGTTAACCGGATTATTAATTGGATTACTGTTTCAGTTACGCTAATTTGCACAAAAAAATCGTTGCGTGTATTCCAATTTTGTCGTTTAAATTGAATTATTCGACAAAAATTGAACTTTACAATGTCATGTGTGAACGGAGACCATCGAAATACGATTAACGCAAATATTTGCAGATGCTTGCAGCGGTTGCCAATTTCAGGGCACAGCCGGAATTAACAGAAAGCTAAACGCAACCTGTAGTGCTCTGAGGGTGGTCTATCGTCAGCCTCTCCCCGTTCACATCACGCACCAAACACAATACCAAGTTTAAATTTCGCTGATTATGAGAAAAGGGCGAAATTGGAGACGATCTCTGCACGTGCTCCCCTTATTCGCGCATGCGCAATACCGATGTTGTCGCTTCAATCGCGGATCTCCCGTGGAGAGAGAGTGCGTGCCAAATCGCATTTTTCGCGCAGTCCGTGAACTGCGTTCACGTGCGATCGGAGTATTTTTTTTTATATTCTCCGCGCGCCCTCTACAGTGGAACCCGGACAACAGCCTCCCCATTTAATTCCTTTTTTCCTCTCTGCAGGATCACTCGAGTACGAGGAGACGCGGTAGACAATTTCCTCGTTCAAATGAAATGAAGAACAATCGTATTGTGTTCTTCCTCCTCTCGGAAGCTGAGCCTATTATTGATTTTTTTCTTCTTCTCTCGAGTGCTTGTACGGCGCCGTACATAAGAGAGACGAAGACTGCCCTCTATACGCATAAGAGAGGAACGGTGGAAATGAAGACGTCCAAGTGATATCCTGTCTGCCGAGTTGAGTCCGCCCAGACAGTCATAATTGACAACGCAATGTGCAAAGGAAATATTTCGGCTGCTCGAGGCGAACCTAGTGGTTATCGAACGCGATATATATGACGCTTTATTCACATTTGCCATTCACCTGTATGACACTTATTACGGATTCGACAATCAGAAGGTCTTTTAAATTGTGTTTTCCGTTTATATTGCAAGATGACAAGATAAAAATAATTTTTCGCATTGAAAAATTATTCAAATATGAATTATTTCTAATAAGACTGTCAAATGCTTTGTTTTTTCATGTTTCAGTAAAGATTAGATATTACGTTTCTGATTGAACAGTCGATTTCATATTAAAATGTTTGGTCGTTTGTCACTATCTTATTGTGTAAATATGAAATAAAATTTCATTTATTATCAAACGGAAATTATTGAATAATTATTTTAATTTACTTGAATAAGTCACCCTCGATTAACACCGTCGTTACACCAAAATTGCAATCAAAATAATTTAATTTCATCTGGTCTCAAGAAGTAAACTTATAGTCTAGCGTCAGTAATCATTAACGGTTACTCTAGTTCGCCTATTATAATCATAACAGAGTAATCATTTAGCTATTATGTTCAATCGACTATCTGATAATTTGGTAACAAAACAATCGATTTAACAAACAATAATGTCTAATCAATATGACCAGGCACACAACAGTACAAAAAATAAATCTGATTCACCCTCGGCAAAAAGTTGACTCCTGATCCCAAGAGGATAAAATCCATTGTCTCGCTGCTGAATCTGGCATCCCAAAATGCTCTTCCTCAAAAATGCACGTCGTTGACGGTGCTATCGATGCCTCATGCATTTTATGATATGGTCCCCCACGCCTATATAAACGCCTCATCGCGAAATACGCCTAGCACAAACCCGTTGCATTGAGCATCAAAGTCTATACGACAGGTTCAACCAAATGCGGCTACTATTTTTCTACCAACCTTTTTTTTTGTGGATATGCACTTGTATATTTTGTTTATATTCCGCATTTGGATTTTTTTCTTTTTCGTTTGGCTGTATACAAAACTCGCGTGCATTCTAAATGCGAATGAAATGTAGCAGACAATATGTGTGCGGAAGGGGGAAAATATATTTTTTGCGAAAACAATATGGTGTTTGTTTATGCTACAGGCCCTATACATGCTCACATGCTCCTGAGACCGATCTACGAGTAGATCTAGAGTCGCACTAGGTAGCGCTAGTGTCTGATCGTGTATCTGAGCCAAAACAAAAGAAATATTTACAAAACGCGAGTTGGATTTTAACGCGCGACGTGACGTGAGCAGAGAATGCTTGACTTTTTCAGCTTGTATTGGAACTGACCGAGTGAATTTTTTGACTACATAAAATCAGTGCAACTTTCTTATGGCATGATATTTTTACACATAATTAATAATTGGGCAAATTAATTTTTTTAATTTTGGTCCCATTTGAAACGTAATTCTTGTGATTTCGGAATACGATAACGCAAATTCCTTCTTGGATATAATTCTGAAAATGGAGTGTCCGGTTCAGCGCCGAAATAAAGACGAACAGAGTCTGGCGAACTCTCTTTATAATTGTCCTATTACTGGATATAATTCTAATCAATATGAAATATTTGGCGAAGGTATTTTATAATTTTTCTGCTGTGTGATTTGAGTCTCTCAGCTTGTCCTAGGTTTTATCGTTGTTTTTCTGTTTTTCTAATAAACGTGTTCGAAAATTTATTCTTGCATCTGTCTGCGTGTGTTTAGCACATAATGATATAATTTTTAGTATACAATTTACGTAAGGCAACTTGTGAAACCTTCGGTCTCGGGAGGTTGTCTCATTCTGGGAAAATGCTGTCCAAATTCAGATGCAGATATTTGCCGTTCGCTTGGATTCTCATTGGCAGACTCGAACCAGGATAAAATCTCAAACCTGCATTCGACCCCAATGTTAACCTACAGTAAGTATATTTATGCTTGGGGAAAAAAACACGACTTGTGTACAGAGTAATTTATCGAGATTCCATTCTCTTCGCAGACGAGGCATGGAATTACGTTACGCGCGACGTGTGTGTATCACCAAACGCGCAGCCGTGTATTTTCACCGCGCCTTCGAACTAACGTCAGTTCATTCCGATAGCCAAACGCGACCCCAAATGGCAACTCTTTATCGATTAGTATTCCCGTATGAGCAGCAAGGATCACGTGGTCGAGCCGCACGTGCTGCTATGGGAACGTTCTGCCATCGGTTTTCATTGAGTCGTTGCGAGCGAGGGGGGGTAGGGGGGCGTTACTCGGTGCAGTACCACTCCGGGTCGATTATCCGTGGCTATCGCGCAGAAAAATCTTAAAAGCGTGAACTAAAACGTAAAATAGAGAGCGGGGAAAAAAAGGAACAGCGAAATGTAACCACATTAAAAAAGATTTGTTTTTGCGAATGTCGCCTATAGAGAGGGGACCAAAAAGTTGCTCCAGCGAGGAACGTACACAAATTCACTTGCGACTGTCGTGGTAACAGGTTATCGAGAGCAAAGCTGATTTCGAGGCTGTCGATGAATGAGGTGAATGAAGTAAAGCGATACTGCATTCCAACTTCAATGGTTTCAGTAATATTTTAAAGATTTTTTCACCTTCGAAAGTAATTAAAATTAGTTTGATTAAATTTAGAAAATAAAATGATTATGACTATTTCTATGTTTAACCGAGTTTTCCCCAGTTGTTTTAATAACTTGCTTGAGCTGTGGTATAATCTTTTATGGCCTCTCAGGGTAATGTAATAAGAAAATGCACATTTTACTTTATTTACTCTCTTCTCTGAAACAGCCAGTCCCATGACATTTGTCGCAGCGAAAGTCGCAATGCGTGTACTGGTCCGTGCCTTTTTTTGAGCACCATGCTACGACGTCATCGTTACATTCGGAGGGGAAAACAATGCCCGCACATAAAAAGACAGACGAATATTTGGGAGAAGTCCATTTGCAGTTCGATAGGTGTAGACGACAGTAAAACTAGTTTAACTATTTTTATGTTGTTTTTTAAAATATGTTACGCATTCTGCGCTGCCTTTTTGTTACATAGGCATTTTGGTAGGACATTTTTCAGCAACAATTTCGATTCGACCGTACTATAATAATATCGTACTTGACGGCGCTTTGTATTGGGCTATTATCAAAAGTGCCTGTATGCGCTAAGGCTAAACTCATAACCATTCGACATGAATTATTGCACATTTTATTATATGGTTTACTAACCAGATCAGCTTTTCTTTAACATTGATCTTTTAACATACTAGACCCAAAGTAAGAAAATGATTCGAACAAAACCACGAACATTTTACCTTTAAACTAAATTACTCCTATTTCACCAGGCTGACTACGGCTAGTGTAAACAATGCTGTCACACTTAAAAAAATTAAGGTTACTTGCTAAATACAATTTCAATGATTCATCAATCTTGCAAGCAGTTCAACATTTTTACTAACAGACAATCTTTCAAAATTTTCCAATTTTGGGAGCACACTAATCATAATGCGTTAAATTGATAGCCAGATCACGTTCTTATTTTCAGGGCGCTTAATTTGATTGCAGAGCCCCCACTCGGTCGAACAGAGAGCTAACATGAACCGTGGTTCATTGATCGGGGATCGCTTAGCTGATACGCTGGAGCTCTTTCTAAAATATTTGTCACGTTATTTGTACGTTAAAAAATAATCGAATTTTTTGTCTAAACTAGCTATAATAACTAGCAATAATAATGTACGAGAGTAATATGAAAAAAGTCTTTCGGACTACTTGTAATTGTAATAAAAACTTTATAACATTAGTTCGCAATGGAAACGTCTGATAGTGACGACAATTTAAAATCACGATTGTAGATACAGATATCTGTATCAGTCTCTACGTTAATGCAATGTTCATCTCTGGTATAATTGATGGTTTAAGAGCACGAAAAAAAACTTAAGATCTCGTTCATTTGCATCAACACGGTTCGCCGATTTAAATTATTACATCGTATGTTTGTGAATTTTTTCGTGTTCATAACCCTTCACGAAGACAAATTGAATCAGTCAGTTACAAAAATAAAAAACGTGAACCCAAGGTTTCGACAATTATGTCATTCTCAAATGTAATTTAAAAAAAGTATGTATGTCGTAACTTTGTAATTTTATCGACGCCGACGCGTTTTCTACAGGTGTCAGTCAACAAAAAAAAAGACGACCACTTTTTTGACGTCCATTTTTTTCAGCATTATGTTGGCGGTATAATTAGCGAACTCGTGTGTGTGTTGTGGCTTCTGTGGGTCTTTATCGAATGAGGGGTGCGTCTGCGGATCGAATGGACAAGTATGGCCGTGACAGGCGAGGGAGAACGGAGGGGGAGAAGGGGGAAATGGATTTGATTGATCAGGATGGACACTTGGGTCTGTCGCTTCTGCCCGTTTACAAACGGGGACGCGTTCGCCTTTTGGTTGTCCTCCCCGGACCACACACCACGCTTCACAGATTCGTACACAGGCAAGGAAATTAGAGGTTAAATCACGACTGAAAGGATAATCCATACGGAGTGACATCAGCTCATGTTTTTACAACGTACCCCTTAGTTAGATGATGGAGGTATCCTTGACCATAAAGGATTAGAAGACGGCAACGATTGTACATTGTACCCCTCAGTGTCGGTAAATCGTCGCAGTTTTGTTTACTGGTCTGATTTTTACACGTTTGAAACAAAAGAAGTACCTTTAGTGCCAATTGAGGTTGCTAAAAAGCATAATAAGTTAATGTATTTTTCTCTAATCAAATTTCTACGATTATCGGTACATGTTTATATTTATTACTGTACACTTTTGTCAGGCAAAAAGTGTGATAACTGATATGGTATTTTTTACCTGCCCATTTGTTATAATCACTGCCATTCGCCACAAATCTATTTTATAATTATTGAACAGCAGTTTCTGCAATAAAATCAATGACCTGGATAGTTAGCTTAGTCAAGGCAAAAATCTTGTAGAAAGGGTTTGTACGCATTCCTGGCATCGTGCAGTCACGGATCCATTCAAATTAAAAACACGAGTAGAAATTTATCTGGTCTGAAAAATTCCGGAACCCTCGGATTCGGAATTGAACCAGTACTCACGGATATAGCAACATAATACAATTAAATTACATTACAGTACCAACTATAAAATTTTTGATTATGTATGAAAGATTTTGTTTCCGAGATTATATTTTCTGGCTTTTTGGACAGATCATCCAGGATTATCGATCCGATGCTCGGTGCTACATCGGGGCACTGTGTGTACCGCGACTGACGGACAACTTGCATGGAAATCCGTCCGTCGCATGCATGCATGTGCCAGGGGCGTCGAATTTCATTAATGCGGGGAACGGTGCTCGGAATGCAAATGAGGCCCAATTTTATTCAGCTCTGATCCGCGACGCTAAAAATATGCTTCCCTCCGTTCTACGGAACTGCGTCGTAAATAATGACAGCGTGCATGCCGGATAAACGAGATTTATGGTTCAATATCAAAATACTCGCATCGCACCTTTCCTGCTTATTTATGATTGTCCTATTTTTAATTTTCATATTGTTTAATAAGTAAATTAATTTGAATTTTGTGATTATGAACAGACAATAACAAATCGATCAGTAAATCACGTGACATGCCTCGCTTGCAATACAAAATTTTATCAACTAAAATTTATTCATTAACTAGCCGAAGTGCTCGGCTTCGCCCGGGATGACGGGAAGAAGTGATTAAAAAAATATATATTGGGATTTTTTACAATATTTAAATACACAATTTTTTTCTGAAACTATATTTTTAAAAAATGTTTAAATAAAAATTGGTTTATTCTTCTCGTCGGATAAACTACCACGTACTAGTCTAGGGGAACAAATTTAGGGAATGAAATGACCAGTCAAATGTACCAATAACTTTTATCTAACTGTACATTATATTGTATTCTCTCGATAATTATTCACACGTTAATTTATTTAGATTTCGATAATTTACGGTAGATCTAAGGTGTTCAGGGTGTAGAGATAGCATATTTGGAAGAACTTTCGATATCAAATTAGGTTGTTTTACACAATAAACTTGCTAATGTTATAACATAGGTACCATTCTCGAAAACACTACTCATGATAGCAATGCCGAGTATAATTTCATCGCGCAATGGTTTCGATAGAAAATACACTAGAAACTTCGAATACGCGGCTACTGTAATTATTAAGTCGATGTCTTAATTCCCGATGCGACCGAATTAGCGCTACTCCCCCCCACCCACGCCCTACTTTTCTCTCAGGGGCCTCGCCGCACTATTTATTCTCCTTTATGAATATTTATGCAAAGACGCGGCGAGCAATTTATCATGTAGCAATGATATAAATCATGTCAAAATGCGAATTCCCCGACGCGTCTCGCGGGATTCTGTACACCCGGTGTAACCGACCCATCCCCTCTTCCTCCCCCCTATCCCGCTAAAAGGTATTGGCGGAGAGCCTCGTCTGCGTCAGCACGTGCAGTTAAATCGAGTTGTGAGGTATTCGACCCAGTTGAAAGGGATCAGACGTGCTTGTCTATGCGTTTTAATAGAGCGGTTGAAAGAATGTGCCCAAACTTTCTCTATCTTAACATTTGCTAAAATGACCATATGTTTCGCGTTTGGTGTACCTGACCGAAGCCATCGAACGAATCTGATCTGACGAAATCAATCGAAAATCCAAATCAACTCAAGTTTCCTATTTCTTCTCCTATTTCTTAGAGAAATGTGCTGATGTTTTTTTTCGTATTTTCCAAAATTCACCAATAAAAATTCATAGATTCCTAGGTTCGTTCATTACTAAATTCAACCAGTGGTCGTTCATTCATTCACGGCGAGTGAAATGTCAAAGTGTATCCAATGTCTTGTGTTTTGGTGAGTTGTTTCAGATTCCATTTGTTTGAAACTTTTGATTTGTCTTGAAACCGATTCATTTTATTCAGAATCATCCTTAATCAGAAACCACCAAAATACATGCACGGTTCAATCTCGTTGACACTGAAACACAACACATTTGTATATTTTTCTAATCCTGCTTCGTTAATTTTTAATTGTTAGACGCGCCCACACATTCCAAGCACGCCGGGTCTAGTGTGCGCACGGCTAACCCACCAGAGACGCCAACAGCGCCGCACGCACCGGAGATAGCCCCGGCGTAGCTGTACTGTGCGTCTGAGAGAAACTGGCGCTCGCCAAATGAAAGTCATAAATAAGCGGAGAGAATCGGGTGCCACTGACAGAAAATCGAAATATTCAATGTGAGATATATTTGCTTATGGAGAAGGACCTTCCTAGCTCGCATGCACGGACTTTCTGGGACTACAGCAACAAACCAAAACAGTATATATGTGCGGCAGTGTACTGTATATGTGAGGCCCACAGATGGAGAGAAGATTCTCAAGACGGAAAAGTGTGGCGACCTGCGGTAAAACTTCCTAAGACCAAAAGGTCAAACCCAAAATAAGTTTCAATAGAAGTTGAACACATTATAATCCAAAAAGTTTATATTGTCTTTATTTTTTTATTTTTATATTTAACCGCTCCGGATTTTTTTTCAGAAGTTCCAAAATTACAATTCAGTGCATTTTTTTTTAAATTCATAAATCATTTTTTACTAAAAGATAACATTTTAAGATTGACAAGCATACTGCTAAAGGTGCCGAATAGTGCAATGGTTAGCGTGTCCGCTTATTACATCCATGATCGTAGGATCAATTCCCGACCTATACCTCCGGGATTTTTCTGTCGAGAGAAATTCGTGTGCTAGCCTTCCTTCAAAATGGAAGTAAAGCGAGAATCGGAACACGTTAAAGATGCCTACTGACGTAGTAAGCCTATACTAGGTCAAACTTATTCATGGGGGGCTTGGAGACGAAGTAAACCCCTGCAACAATTATTTAAAAAGTATATTGATACCTGTTCATTTGAGCGAAAAGGCACGGTTATAATTAACTATTTTTATTTGAATTTTTCTAATAAAACATTTATTACCATATCAAAAATATTATTTATTTACTGTGAAATTTTTTTAACACAATTACGGAGGTCTCGGTCAGGAATCGAACACGTATCTTTTGGCATAGAAATCGACAACGCTTTATTGTGGTCCCAAGACGAGAACGGGGAAGTGAAATCAGGCAAAGCGGGCAACAGACACCTCTTCCGCGGCATGATGGCGGTGGTGGAGGCGGCGGAGCTAGAATCAAGCACGCGCGCGTTCCGCTGATAAAGCTTATGTACACGTATGCCTTTGGAGTGACATATGGGCGCTGCTGTCACAGCTGATGTGCAGATGGCCAAATGAGAAAAATAAGTCGCGCACAAAAAATAAGCAACTCAGTGAGCGCTGATAAGGAAACGGAGAAAATATAGATATATCAAAAAGTCTCCCGCTTTTGTTCTGCCTTCTAACGCTGTTGTATACGAGTCTATGTTGCGCGGCGGAGTCCCACCAAAAGACAATGCGCTTTCCGAGAAAAGGCGTATAACTCACCATATCGTGGCGCTTTCTTCGGATGAGATGCAATAAAGATAGACCGGCTTCGTTCTGTAGTGCGGAGCAAGATCGCGTGGGTTGAGATGATTTACGAAATAAGAGGAAAAGTTTTTTTTTTATTCGAGAATATATAGAAATGCGCATGCCAAGAAAGCGATAAAGAAGGTTACGTCTTCTTTGTGAAAAACAGTCGAAATATCGTTTTTAAATTCGAATCTAGAATTATTCCATCGGATCGCAAAGTTGTTTTTCTGGCATGTTGCTGTCAGCGCCCCCTAGCGTCATTAATGCGAACTCGATAAAAAGAGCGAATGATAACAGCGCCATCTAGAAAGATGTAATGCCAAGAAAATAAAGATGGTTATGTCTTCTTTGTGAAAAAAAAACAAAGGTTCACTCTCTGTTATGGAATAAAGAATGAAGCTTTTGAAACGCGTCCTAATAAATTGAGGAATAAATAAATATTTAATTATTGTATTTGTCTTGATGGTTGGGAGTGCAATATCTGGAATACTTTTGGTCGAATTCTTTCAGATAAAAAAATGAAATCTACCCGCTCCTTTGGGAAGGAGAAAAATAAATGTTTTATTTTTTATTTGAAGGCTTTTGATCGAGTAAGTCGAATATTTTTTGCAGAATTCCTTCTCATTTCTAAAAAGAAAAATATTTTTGGTTTTTCAGTTAAATGTTGTAAGCTTGCCCCGTTCACCCCGTCGAGATTTTCTCCTAGCTATGTGGACATTTCACGTGCCAGCACGAAAATACCACCGCGCGTTTGACACGTGCTATTCGTAATTTCGAAACGCCGAAGACTCCCCAAACATGCTATTCAACCGACAGGAGCGCTTTTCTTTTCACGGTTTTTCGTGATTTGTCAAGAGTCTACCGTCGTTGTGTACGCTAGTTTCTGTGTCACGTGATTTGGCGTAACCAATAGTACCTCTGTACACATACTCAAATGATCAATGGATATTGGCATAGCTCAGTCTCGGGGAAGGATAAAGGATAAAAGGCACGTGGGATGGATTGATGGGTGGGGATAGGACGGATAGATGGAAGAGAAAAAAAAAAGTAGGCGAATTGTTTGGAAGACGTGAGGCTCGGAATCCCGGAGAAACCAGTGACTCTGACAAGGGAAAATGAATGTAAGGTGGTGTCTAAAAATATTGTGACTGAAATCCTAGTAAAAACAAAAGGAAAATATAGAACGGATATTTTTATTATTTTTTTTTTAAAGTCACCGTAGCGCCTAGTGCACCACAGGACTACTGCACCCTCGTGTCTCTATGGA
>JAUJYS010004015.1:0-12412 GCA_033995665.1 Melogona broelemanni | reverse complement strand
AGCCTCGGATCGCTATTTTGCTAACACCCCCCCCCAACTGTTTCGATCGAGGTATAATAGCCTCGGATCGCTATTTTTGCTCACGTATATTTCTAACATCCCTCTGACAGTTGCGATTGAGGAATAGCCTCAAATCTCATATTAAATGTTTTATTTTAAAAGGCTCAACACTTTTAGCCAGTATTTCGATACGGCTAAGGGGTGGCAGAATTCCCCCTTGGGGTGATGGCAAGAAGATTTGTACTATGCTTATTTTCCCGTCAATAAATCAATCACTTGAGACTCTGTAAGACCGTTCCATTGACGGCACACTCGAGGAAAATAGGAATTCAAGAATGGGTTTTCTTATAATAATTCAGACCGGGCTACACGATTTCTCCTTCCCGAAAACTTCCGACTTCGAGTCTAGTAAGTTCGTACTAGCCACTACATCACACGGCACCTCCGGCGTTCATTTGAACACTTTGTGATCTACTTAATTTGAATCTGTCCTCCAGGACGCTTCGCTCGCTGACCGGCATAGGCTTCATCATCGTCATCATCATGAATTTTTGACCAAATCATATGTTGCTCAACAAATGTGATTACAGAGAAATAATAGTTGGGGCAAAATTAATGAGATACAGTGAACCAATTTAAAACTCGAGCCCCAAATTAATCAATATTTAGCGCCGACGTTCTACTTTTCTGCGAAAGCAAAGGGGATAGGCGATCCACGAGGCCAAAATTTCGAATGCGAACGCCCGCTGCATCCAAAATTCGGCAAGCAATATTGTACAACGATATGCTACCGCGAAATGCGTACAGCAAGACGCAAAATAAATTCGCGACATTGAAGCCACTCAATATATTCCCGTCTTTACTCGATAAATTTTCTCCCAAGACAAGCAAATCGTATGAATTAAAAAAAAAAACGTGAGCCCATGTTATACCCCTACAGTACAGTAGATTTACGAATACAATGAGATGAAATAAGCGTAGCACATAAAATGGACTTATCTCGGCAGGATAATTTTACAGGACGTATATAAATTAGAATTAATGAAATGGCTGTTCCAAGACAGCCTGAAGCGAAAAGACGCCTGCGCCAGGTAATAAATTGCAATTACAGAGTATTCAGTTCTTAAACTCTTAGTCAACCTGTCATAATTTCGGCCGGAAATATTAAGGCCAGCTAACAATTGTCGGCGATGACATTTTCAGTAATCTACAGCATTAACCTCGCTCGTTGCGAAAAGGTGGCGAACGATGACGTCATGATCGAATTGATTCTAACAAATAATTCAACCGCTATAAGTTAGGCGAACGTCGTATGCGTTTTTCTTTCGCTAAACGAAATAGGTAATATGATAATTTTTGTTTTAACATTTGCGGTCTGACCGAATCCATCGTTACCGGGATATACACAGGGTGTGTAGGTTTGGTAGGCAGCAACCAAGCTGCCTTCACCCTTGGTGTTTCTATAGAGTTTGGTGTAACCCAGGGGTTGGGTTACACCGAATATCACAACATTAAAGAGCTTGCGAGTGCCTGTCTTCGTTTTAGTCTACGCACAAAAATGAGAATACTTCTAACGTACGTACATTCAAATACAAAAAATATTATTTAAATTGTAACATGCGGTTACAATTTAAATAATTGAGACTGTTAATCATAATTTTAAAATTGGCTAAGAATTCAACTATACTAACACGAATTAAAATGTTAGAGGTTCTTATGCAGAAACCAACTGTACAAGTACCGGTATCCAAATAACTCAACACGCGCCTATCCCGCCTACGCTAGAATATACTGTATATCCAAAGGCCATAAATCACACGAGAGCTGGCTTAGGAGCGCACCCAGCACCACTTGATAACGTATTAGATGTGCCCGTTGATATTAATTCGTTTGAAAATGAGTCGGTAAACAGTGGAACGAACAGTAGCGCGGCGTTCATGTGGCGAACCGACGCCGGCTAGAAGAATGAATATTTTAACGACATCCAAAAATCGAACCCCGGCCATCGATTATAATTATTGTAATTAAAATAGAGGAAGGGAGGAGAGTAGTGGGGTGGTGGCGGCGGCGAGCGTATAATATTGGGCGAATCCCTCGCCATAAGTGCTGATCCACCGTGGACCACGTTTCCACTTCCTCGAACGGGAAATAATCACTAATTGACTGGGGAAATACCTCACATCGTTGCTATAATTGATAATCGAATTGTAGGATGACATTTAATCCGTTTTAGGCTTACGTTGTACCTGAACGCGGTATAAAATCGCATTCATCAATCATTAAAACTGCCTAGTGTGGTTTCACTAGTGCCTTGTGGCTTAGTTCGTCGAGTTATGTTTCCGACAGAGACCTCGAGAATTTATCGGGGCGATAGTAATTCGTGCGCACGTCTTCCTTCGGAATAAAAATAAAAATAAATAAATAAATACAATCCGTGCATGTACGATGTCAAGTTCACGAAAAAGAACCATACATAAATCAGATAGCTAGGCTTGGCCAAACTATCGGGTTACCCCCCTGGGGGGATTATAAGTACATGTATACGAATGAGAAAACACGATCCAGAACAAAGCGGGAAATAAATATAGTACTATATTAAGTTTAGAGGGTAGCAGAAAAAGTGGAAGACCATGAATTAAAGGATCGACGGTGCCAGGGAGAGCTAAGGTTTGAATTTTCTACAGCTGAGGGATGCAGTGCGCGATCGAAACGTTACAGGTAGCGAGCTTTTATTCTTAAGGTCACCGGGGGTTCAAGGGGCAAAGGTGTTTCAAATGTCAAGAGCCGTTAAACGGATTGATTTCGTTAAAGCAACAGATCTCAGGATGATTCGCGAACGCGTGTGCAGGAGCAGCAGGATCCCAAATCACAATCACCGGCTCATGCCATGTCCATGTGGATGAGCGATCATAACGAATTAGGTTTAAACGCGTGTGCCGGCTCAAACCTCCTCTCCCATCCCTCCCCTTTCGCTCGCCCTATCCTTCCTGCCTTTTCCCCTGTTCCAGGAAATATGTTGAGTTTTGTTGGACATATCCGCCTTCCCTCCCCCTCCCCCTTTGTTTCATTTACTCACGCAGTCGGAGCGTTTGCATCATCAGTTAAAATTTGCATGAATGACATCATCGAATTTTTGCGTTCTAGAATTTTCATGTTGAACTTGTAATTATAGAAAGGGTTAATGGAGTCTCGCGAGATAAAGTCCTGGTGGATCTACTGTCCTACAGTTGTCGATGATAGCTTGATATTATGAAATAGTCATTTGTTGGTTTGTAATGGTAACACTTAATATATAGGCATTAATTTTTTTTTCTTCTTATGAGATCCCGGAGGCCACATCTTTTCGACAAGAACATGTTTTTCTGAGAGCATTATGATAATTTATCTCATATTTTTATTGTATTACGAGTTGACATAATGGCATGTAGAGATGTTCCGAAAAATATGGTAACATGACTATCCTCCAAAATAAATTTGCTTCCCATTAATCGCAAACATACATGTAATTTTACATGTAATCCCGCTGCTGGGAAGCGTACGAACCGATGGCTCAGTGAACCTACGGTCCCAGGTTCGATTCCCGGCACAGGCTTTCGTTTATTCGTTAGCCTGTGGTACTGGCGTCACCCCCTGAGCTTCCATTAGGGAGTCCAGAGCTCAGGGGTGAATCCTGCAGTCTGGCTATTCCAGCTGCATCCCTTTTCCCTTCCTTTCCCTGCCCCTCGCACATCTCCATAGAGACATGAGGGTGCAGTAATCCTAAGGTGCATTAGGCGCTACGTTGATTTAAAAAAAAAAAATAAAAAAAAATTCAATGTACATACAGAATATTATAAATCACTGGTCTTTGGGTACAACGCGAAACTCCCACTTTTTTACAAATCGAATCCTGGGTAAAAGCGATGGATAAAAGCAGTGGTGACAAACGAAAACAATTTACCGCTCTTACAACTAAAGTCTGAACGAAGCGTCCATCTTGAATTTGTCACCATTCCCCCCACAATGAGGAACGCACGTGACGTGGTACACGGATGATAAAGGGCTCACCATAATCACGGATCATTATGTGTTTGATTAAAACGCTCGATAAATCACGTCGTCTCAGGCCGCTAATTAAGAGGCGTCAAATGAGAGCGTAAAAGAGCTGCTACTGCTAATCAATGGGAAAGGCTGGCATTTTTGGCAAAGTGCCAAGCCCTCATCGTCACACGTGTTACAGTCCGTACAGGGTGCCTATCGAATTGTTTCCATTTTTGTTGGTTTGACACAGCGAATTTCGACTCTGCATGAGTCCCTAGAAGTACGTTACAATCAGGTGTATCTGGTAAAATTTATTCAAACGTTGGAGACAACGCTTTAATCACATCATGATTAAAACCTGGGGAAAACACCACCACTTTACGAGCCGCAATTTCGATTTTCATTATTTCGCATTCGCTCAAATTCAATTTCATTGTTTTAGAGCATTTACATTGTCGTACTGCATACTGATTGACAGGTGCCGAATTTATAGAGTTTTTAATATTTCTTCTATGCCGACGGGTACAAATTTGGGGGAAAAAATATAGAAACCGAACATGTTCCACAGCAAGAATTAAAAACGTAGCACGAAGCATTATATCCACATTAACAGTTAGAAAAAAATACTTGGAACAACATAAAAAAAATAACGGCGGATAAAATAAAAATAAATCAACACAACTTAGATTGGTTGTTTTGTCAGCAATAAATTCGTTTTAATTAATACCCCTGACACCATTTGCTCTGAACGTAAAGCTGTCAGAAAATGTGATAGGAATCGAAGAAAAGCAATTTGAGAAATCAAAACTAATCGAACGCTAGCTCGATAGCATCTCGCGTGCAGCAAAAAAAAAAAAAAAATATCTTGTCAGTCCGATCGTAGGCGATCGAAGGCGTGGGCTGATCAGAATTTCCCGCAACGAATTCGAAGTACTAGATACCACAAAACCATGGACGAGTCACGCTCGATAGCCACGACGAACGGAGTGCGAAACGTTTAGGATTATTTTATTTTGTTTTCCAGATGACAAGTGCCCTAGTGGTCAACAACGTTGTGGTCAAGTGGTTAACTTTGAAAAGTACAAAAAATAGTGAAAGCGATAGGAAAAAGTAACACAATTTTGAAATAAAAATTAATTTGAAAATAAAAAATAATTAATTAAAAAATATATGATAAACAAAATAATCAATTTAGATTTTTAAAATTGAGATAATCACTTTTGTAATAATTTTATAGCTACACAACCAACACGATTTCATCACATTTTGTGCTCAGATAAATTTCAACTTTCTTTACAATTTTTTCTTCTCAAAGTCACCCCGGTAAAAAAACATATTAACAAGTAAACATAAAAAAACGTATAGCAATTAAAGTAAATAAAATGTATAATGGTTGAAATAACAATTAAACATATAACAAAATGTTAACAAATAAATAAATAAAATTGAATCACCTTCAATGCATTTAATTTCTTCGATTTTTGTTCTCCCGTTTTTTTTTTGAGCCACCTGGTTTAATGGTTCGGCCAATCTGACCTCTACTACACGATTTGACCTCATTGGAATCGTTTCGCCTAAAAATATAACCACCAGCTACCTGCAACTTAAGCCAGGGTCAACTGGTAACAAAAATCAAGTTCTATTTAAATCAGCAAGCTTGCAAAACACGCCAGGAAACATGATTTATCAAAATTACCTATCGCCGTAGTTACACCTCCCCTACCCGCCCCAACCACTGACAACGATACTGTGATGCCAATTTACAGTCACGGACCAGTGTTGCCAAGTTTTGGGGCACGGTTATCAGTAGAAAGGTGGTCGGCTACAAGACAGACAAAAAATTAATAATTTACCAGCCAGCTAAGGAATGCGGGGTGTGGTGAATCCAGTGCCGAGACTTTGAAACGACCTTGGAGGCAGTAATGTTTTCTTGGTGGCGTATTACTTTTAAATAATTTTTTGGGGGGAAGGTGGGGGTGTCTATTTTCGTGGCTCGCCACGAAAGAACCAAACCACAGAGCGATTAAGTTGGCCGCGTGCAGAGGTGTGGGCCGTGTGGCCCAGGCTTGAGAGTATAGCTCGAGGGCGTAATCATTTTTGATAGGTCAGTGGTTCTCGGATTGTGAAGCGCGGTGGTCAACTTGAGCGTGACAGAAAAAATAACCTAGCAGGTTGGTAAACATACAAGCAGCCCGAAATGTAGTCAATTGTAGCGTTTCGTGAAAGCGTAGTCTTTTGCGTGTGTTCGTTCAACTTGTATTCGTTGTTAAGAAACACCAACCAACAGGAACATGTGGCTGTAATGTCAACGAGCAACTCGATGGATAAAACTAGGCACCAATCTTCATCGGGATACAAAACATTCAGCATTAATTAAAAAGGTATTAATAAAAAATGTAATAAAAAAAGTATTTTTTTCATTAATTAGATGTAGTAAGGCAAAAAAAATAGCTGTGAGGCGCTTATTTCATTTAAACATTTAAATTTTAAGACTGATTTGAAAGATGGAAATATACATGTATGTACTGTTGGTATTAAATTATTGTGGACGGATTTGTGCAGACTGCAGTTTTTTTTAATAATTTTTAAGCGGGCATTTTATGACTACGACTACAGTATGTGTATGTTCGTGACAGTGTCGTACACCACAGTTTGGGCAACTCTGTTCTAGTTCACAGCATGTGAGTACCCGTAATTATGGGTTATGCTTAAGTGCTGCATTCAGTCGGTAATTATCCGTTCGGCTCCACTCTCCACACAGTCACGTGATGATTCAGGCTGACCAATCACGTCAAAGCAGCCAAGGACCCGAATGAAACCCTATAAAAAACTAAAAGCCTCAACAGATGTATATTATACAGAATGTACCGATTTTTTCCACTTTCTTTCCGTTGCATCGATTCATAATCGATCGTATCGATCCTTCCGCCATCCCATCAATAGAAAGGTTGCGCATTTTTCGAAATTCGACATTTTCGGACCATAGGTGCCGCTTACTACTCAACTGACCACTAACAAATTGGTGATCAGATTTCCAGCGTACTAGTTCAATAACCTTTCCCCCCTCCTAGATTAAAAATCCCCTTTTGTGCCTGCGTGATGCTGTATAACGACCAACGATAAACGACCGCGTTCACAAACCCTCCGTTAACTACCACATAACCATTACGCCTTTTATTCCCACAATTAAGCTCCCCATGGCACTTGGGATTGCACTAACAGGTGGTGCAGCCATTTAGGCAAAGACGCAACAATGGGACGAGACGCACGTGGACAGAACTGCACATTTGACGTCAGCATAGTCGAGCCGAACTAGTTGCACAAACTAAAATGTCGCAAGTTTAAACTAATGTTCGCGAAAAAATATTTTATCAGGTTCTGTATTGACGAAACTGACATTGTTTTCTAATTTATACATTTTGAGGAATCGAAATATTAAATACATATGGTTCTATGTGTATTTCTGAAACTCTATCAAACAGACACTGAGCAAAAATGGCGCTAAACAGTGGGGGAGGGAAAATAACATAAACTTTCGTTGATTTTAAAAGCAAGGTTAAATAAATGAAAGTTTAGTTGTTATTTATTCGACATTCATCTCGGCGTGCTCCCGCACTTTAATTAAAGCAGCCTTGTCGATTATATTAAGCATAGACATAAACAGCCAAAATTACGAACGTCCATTTATAAAACTTAAAACTATGATTGAAAATATAAATAAAATTCCTAAAATTGCATAAATTTGCTGCGAAAAAAAAGGTGAATAACCCCACACCGGTATCCTCCAGTTATCTACCGTAATAACACAACCAAATACCCACCAACAATTTTTGAATACCCCTCTGGGAGAGGAGTGCTAATAAAGGCACCGATTGATTTTAGTCCTACAAAGTGGCTAGAGCTAAAAGGGAGAGAAAGGATAATGATAGCAGGGGCAGCAACAATAATAGCAACCTTTTGTGACAGAGGGGGGAGGGAGATGCTATAAATAGAGGACATGCACCCACAGCGCTTTAAGACCTGCACTTTCACCCTCCATTAAAGTGGTTACATACGAGTCTAAAATCATCTTCGGACCACGGATTCATCTACAGACTGTATTGGGATAATCGAATAATCGATAAACGCTTAGGAAAATCGATACAGATTCGACCGCCTATGAATTCCTTTGAATTGAATAGCTGTTTTGTGGTGTAGTGGTTAGCGCGTTGGACACCCGTGATGGCGAGCTAGATTCCCGGTCGACACAGCCTCAATTTTTCAGGCGAGAAAAATTCGTACCACACGGATCCTTACCTAGGATTGCCAGCTTGTTCTTCAAAACACCGATGGCTCAGTGGGGATGGCAACATCCTACGGAGCGGACGGCCCCGGGTTCGATTCCCGGCGCAGGCTCATGTTTATTCGATACTGGGATACTGACGTCATCCCTGAGCTTCCATTAGGGAGTCCAGAGCTTAGGGGTAGATCCTGCAGCCTGGATATACCAGCTACCATTCCCCTTCCCTTCCCTGCCCCTCACATATCGCCATAGAGAAACGAGGGCGCAATAATCCTGTAGTGTAATTAGCACTATGGTGAATTTAAAAAAAAAAACACGATCCTAAGAACTGAGCTTTTTCGTTCCGATCCTTCACATAGTTAGTTAATGCCCAATTTGTAGTATAATCCGCGAAATACGAGCTGTCATGACTGCGGCATTTAATTTTGCCTCTGACTTTATGCTCCCTAAAGTGATCAAAAGTCAAACGTTAGTTCTACTCTCGATTTGTCCGACAGTGCACATTCGAAGTTACAAATATTGAACTGCGGTTAAACTGTATTCTGCGCATGGGCAACGTGCAACCCTTTCTCAAAAAAAGAAACCGTCCTTGACAAACAACGCTGGTAAAAAATAATTAGAAAAACGGCAAAGGAATGTTATCCGGAGTCGTTGCGCGTGTCATTGCTGTTAAGTCCTGTGATATGTCGGTTGAAATGGCAAAGCGTGAGTGGGTCGCGCTGAGACTTGATTTGATTTGATGGTGATGGCGACCTGGCAAATTTGAATAGCCAAGGCTTCTGACCTAGATAGCAATTTTCAACGTTTACCTGACCACATACACACACCGGGTACATGCACCACGTATATGACAACGTACATGTATGGGGCATATATTCCAATCCGAGACCATGTAAATCTGAGAATTAATCAAATTACTTTTATGATTAATTAACTTTCACCCAGACCGGGTTTCGAACACTGACCTCAGAAGACAATCTGATTCTGGGCCGAATCCAAGACAGCTTAATGATCAGCCACCTAACCAACTGAACTATCGGTCCCGTCACTATTCGAGTACGAAATCATGTAGAACAATCATTGGACGGTTTCGGATGATTACAACGCTATAATAGATGGACTTTTGATTTTTTTTTTTAAATCACTGTAGTGCTAATCACTACAGGATTTATACCCCTCGTGTCGCTATGGCGATACGTGAGGGGAAGGGAAGGGGAATGGCAGCTGGTATAGCCAGGCTGCCGGGGATCCACCCCTAAGCTCTGGACTCCCTGATGGAAGCTCAGGGGTGACGCCAGTACCTCAGACTCGTCGAATGCCGTGAATCGCCGTGAATCGAACCCGGGACCGTCCGCTCCGTAGGATGTTGCCATACTCACTGACAACGTACAAATTTATCTTCACAGATAATAAAATTCATGGATAATTAATTCCAGTGTTCCCAAAAAACCAATACAGACCAAATTGATCTCGTAAGTATTTTTTAATCCACGTATAAGTCAATAATTTAACAATTTGTTGATCTGGAAATGATTTGGAAAAACAAAAGCTGGTGAAAAGATGCCTCCCCATAACTGGTGAAAAGGTGCCCTTCATTAATTGCTCTCTCGAGGCGATTTGAGGGATATAGAATCTTCTGTAGTGTTATTCATTCACTGCGGTGAATAAAAAATAAGAAAAAAAGCTCTCGTGTATTTTGTTCCTATACCTGATGGAATAAAAGTGATTTGCTACCGAACTTTTATTCAACTGATTGATCAATTAATCAAACATTTGATTAATTCGTTTATGTAGCTTAGGATACACTTTATTTTCCCATGGCATCACCATGCGTCGGAGACGACTCGACGAATCATAACAACAACAATATTTTTTTAACGTTGAAAGTGGCGGCAAGTTTGGGGCAACTGCGCATTCATTCGGCAGTCACCCTGTATACGCACATCAAAAATTATAGGTAGCACCCTCCACTCCCTCCCCCGCCATTACAGAACGTTACAAGTCGCCGGCCTTCGCCAAAGCAGAGAGCATTTGGATGTGGGGTGTAGTGGGTGAGTCCACCAACTGTTAGCCGCGTTTACACATGAGCGAAACCTTTGGAACTTGATTCGGAGCCGGGCTCGGAAACTCGCTCCGGAACGGCCGGAACGGCCGAAACAAAAAAAGATTCTGCTGTTCCGGAGCTTTCCATTTACATAGGAGCCAACTCGTCATGCATATCCGTTGCAATATTCAATCAATAGGTGGCGCTTTTATTCGATAAATTAGTTGAGATATTGCTCACTAGTGGCGCTGCTTGCGTAAAAACGGGTAAAAACGCGGGAAAGTACCGCCCGCTAGCCTGCAGGGGGCGCTGATATCGTTAAGCTACGTAGCTTACGAGAGCGCTGCGAGATCGGCTCCTACCGATCAAAATAGGAATCCGTCCATTTTGATCGTACCCCTCGAAATCGTTTTACCTCCCAAAAAGATCAGCTATTTCACCTCTAACCGCCTCGATTTAGTTCCGGAGCGAGCTTCGGAGCCCGGCTCCGAATCAAGTTCCGAAGGTTTCGCTTGTGTGTAAATGGGGTATAAGAAAGCGTGCATTGTCCTCGCTCTTCCTTCGAGTTAACGTCACCCCGTTCTCATGACGCGTGGATGTTAGACATGTGACGTTGAAGGATGGAACCATTCGACCGTGCTGGCGTATAGGCCCGATCAAATTATAATAACGTATTTGTGTTTCCACAATACAACCAAAAAATAATAGCGCCGCCGCTCATGACTAATATATGCACGCGTCCATTTTTGGAAGAGAGATACGCGCGAGGCATCTGTTTTAAGAAAAAAATTGCGTCAGCCAGCGGCAAGGAAGAAGAAGACGATGGGGGGACAAAAAACGAAGTTTCATAAATAAACACCCCTCCTACATATCTCGTACATTACAAGAGAGAGGCTGCCTGCTGCTGCGTCGGGCTATGCAAATTTGATCCGCCTGTCTTCCAGAAAAAACAAAGTATCATCGCGATGCCATTTCCCCCATCTCATATACGGTTATAATCCTCCGTCGTGGAAATTAATTTGGTTTGCGTGGAAAGTTATTGCTCACCAGTTTTTGAGCGACATCGATCGATAACATCGATCGATAGCATGGATGACTCGCTGAGAAAAATGTGTTCGAGAACATAAGCATATAAATTCAATTTGTAATCTACCTTCAAAAGTAGGAAAAACTAATCGTTTGCAAATGGTAATAGTAAAGATCAAGCCAATGAAAAACTACTTTCGTTTGTGCACCGCAGTTATTGTGGCGGGAAAATACCTGCGGAACACTGTTTGGGAAACGAGGACATGGAAAGTTGATTGCCCCGATTGCAATGTATTTCATATTATCCTAACCAGACGTGTTTTTGCAGAGCTCCCGACCTCCCGTTAGGCGAGACCTCCCGACCAGACGTGTTTTTGCAGAGCTCCCGCGGATCCAAAGCTAAGTTGTTCCTTTTTGGTTATTTTATTAGTTTATAGCAGTATAGCCTGCATTAGATTTGTTGTGATAACCTCAGTGATCAAATTGTGATCAAATTCAGTCGAATTTGGTACCTATTTTCAGAAATCTGAAGATAGATATTTTCGTTAGGCCTAGGCGGGCAATGCTCTTTTCTATGGAAGGGTGATAGTACGAAATTGTCAGTAAATTGATAGTTGTTTTTTTTTCCCGATAGTAGTTATCGATATATATATATATATATATTTTATTATTTTATTTTTATTTTTTATTTTACAATGTCTGGCTGTGATTGTGGCAAAACTATGGAGGGGCTGAGGGAGACAGTGGCTAAACTGCAGGTGGAGGTTAGTGTGTTGAGGGACATTCTGAATAAATCAGATGTCCTCAGACATACTGGCCACACCTCAGGAGTGGCCACGCCTCTAACATTGTCAAGTGGTGGTGCCAGGTGGGAAATTGCAAGACCTGGTATGAGGGCTGAACAGGCGCCATCTGTTGCACCTGTAAGGCTCACTAACAGGTTTGCTTTCAGGCCACCACTGGTGGACCAAGAGACACCTAATCTTCCCAGGAGTGTTGTTAGGCATACTGGGGGTAGGTCAAGTGCTGCCCAACCCAGT
>JAUJYS010004014.1:0-12413 GCA_033995665.1 Melogona broelemanni | reverse complement strand
TGTTCATAGGTGGGCCGGGTGCGGCCTGCCCGTTGTCGAGACTTGCAAATTGGAAGGGTGGGGGCTTCAACTAATTTTTGGGGGAGGGCGTTCCATTAGTCACACCCTCTAGTTTTACGTTTTAGTTTTACGCATTTATATATGTGAGAGAAATTGGATAGGTTAAAAGGAAAGATAGAACATGGGGTGGTAGGTTGAAGGGTGGTAAGAGGTTATCGCAGGTTGGCCATGAGCGAGCAGCCCTTTGGTGGAATTTGAATTAGGGTTGAGAGAGATTGCGCGGCTGAATAGGCTCACGCAATCAAGAACTTTTACTTCTCACCTTCTTCCTTATCGGTTGCTAACGGTGTGCCATAATTTATGACGTTTTCGTCATCCGAGCCCATTGACGTGCTCAAATTTCATACACAAAACGCGCACAAATGTCGACACTTCTTATTTACAGGAGGCCGCCATTACACCGCACCGGAAGAGAGTCCTAAATTTTAAATCTTGCGACTCTAGCGCCCCTAGCGGATAATCATTGCGTTTTTTTATCACTCATTGGCCGTGTTTGTAATTCCGACGCTAGGTTGCAGTAGTGACACACACACCATCACGACGTACGATGATACCGTTACATGTCAGCCGAATTGGACAGGAAACGAGTTAAGGCGTCGTGATTTCTGACTGGAATTAAGCGGCTCAGCTGCCCGCACTTTGATTCGCTGTGTCCAACCCACGCTAAATTGGCTATATATTTTTTTATTCGATTAGTGAATTTTTGGGGTTGTACGACACGGGAAGGTGAAAAGTTTATTTCGTTAAAAATTCTTGTTCGCGAGTCGAAAAATCAATTTTCGAACATTAGCCGCGAGATGTGGTAACGTTTACCAACAGTTTTCGCTGCAAATTCGGCCATGAACGCTCGACTACGGGTCGAAACTGACAGCTCCAAAGTGACGGAGGACATTTCAGTAATTTTACCCAGAAGCGACGCGCGAATCGTAACATGAGTCTGGGCAGGCTGAAAATGAAGTCCTCGCTGATCCGGCGCTCCAAGACGCGACCGGCCGAGCGGGACAGTCCGGGGGCCACCAAAGCCGGACCCAGCAGCGCCGACGACCGACCGGGGGGCAGCTGGCCAGTGTCTGGTACGGGTCAGGTCACTGCGGACAGCACTGATCCAGAGCATGGGTCCGGAGGTCATTATCAAACCAACTTGTATCTTGTTTGTTTTTGTTTAGCCTTAGGCCATTTTGTGTTTCAGGGGCTGTAAACGGGTGTTGTATCTTATTGATCAAGAGGTGCCCTGTGGTATAGTGGTTAGCGTGTTTGTATTCTATAACCATGAACGCGGGTGCGTAGGAACAGGAGCAAGATTTTAGATTTAGATAGAATTGTCACCGTGCTTGCGCATTTAAGGCGACTTACGGTATGAGTGAATAAAATAAATTAAAAGAAGAAAGGAAAAAGGGTTGGTCGAGGGATATGTGTAGGATAGGAGGTAAAGGACGTATGGTAAGGTGGATGGTAATGTGGTAGGAGTCTCATTTTACTGAGAAAAAACGAAAACTGGAATTAGTTCCTTTACGAAAAGAAACGCGCCTATTACCACCCAGTTCCCCACTAAAAAAACATTTGCTAGGAGCAACTACACCAAATTATACTTTTTCCCCAGAAACATCATAAACTGGAATAGCCTTCCACAAGACTTAGTGCAAGACCCCTCCCTACCCTCATTCAAATCCCGCCAACTGGCTGGACGAAAATGGCCCACCTGCGACAAGGTGCACAAATAACCTCTCACCAGTAATAGTGGTTCCCCTTCAAAAAATACATAGCAACTTCTTCCAAAATGCTAAATCACCATTATGCCCCCAGGCGCGGTAATAACCATCATCTAAATATAAATCTAATTATCCGCTCCGTTTTTCTCTATCCCATCCGTAGCGCCGGTTCCCTCATCAGCAGTCAGCGGCGCCACCAGCACCAACGCACCATCCACCAGCCAATGGAAATCACGCAAGAGCGTGGGCGGCACCATCCTGAAGAGCATCCGCCGCAAACTCCCGTGGAACCGTAGCCACGGTCACGCCACCTCCACCCGCAGCACCACCACGGACCTGGTCACCACCACCACCACCCACAACCCCGACCCGACGGACACCTGGAACCAGGAGCCCGCCCGGGCCTTACGATTGGTCGACTCGCCGCCACCTTCCCGTCCCCGTATCCAGGAAGAAACCGAGGAGGACGAGGAAGACGAACGAATCGATTCCCGCTCCCCAGTGGTAGAACCCTGTCCACACGACTGTCCGCCGGAAGTAGGAGCGACGGCGGCCGACGACAACTGCTACATGAATCTAGAGTCGGTCCAGACGGCCAGCCTGACCGCCAAGCTGCGCCAACTACCCCAGAACGGCTGGTACTGGGGGCCGTTGACCCGCAGCGAGGCGGAGGAGAAACTGGCCGAACAGCCGGATGGCGCCTTCCTAGTCCGTGACAGCTCGGACCACCACTACCTGCTCAGCCTCAGCTTCCGCTCGTTCGGGAAGACCCTGCATACCCGCATCGAGCACCGTAACGGGGTGTTTAGCTTCTACGCCCAGTCGCTGTCCGAGGGCCACCCGTCCATCGTGGACCTCATCGAGCATTCGGTCAACTACTCGCAGTCGGGCGTGTTTTGCTATTCGCGGGCGCGGGGTACGGGAGCGCCGTCCTATCCGGTGCGGTTGACGCGGCCGTTGTCGCGGTTCACCCGCGTGAGGTCCCTGCAGTATCTGTGCCGGTTCGTGATACGGCAGCATACCAGCGTGGACGCTATCGGGGAGCTGCCGCTGCCGAAGCCGATTAAGGGGTTCGTGGAGGAAGGGTATTACTGATGGATCTTCGTTCCTTTATTTTTTTTTATGCGGCCCGATTGGTCCGGATCCGGTGGATTTTTCTCGAGGGGATTTTAAGCTTGTGGTCAACCTGATCGTTTCCACTGTGACCTTGTTCGACGCTGCCCGGGGAAAATAAGTAGTTTTTTGGAAGTAACGATGCTGTTTGGTGCATATATCCATTTATTTTTTAGTTACCAGCTACTGGTATGCATTTTTCTTTGACGATGAGTTTAATTTTTGTTTGATGAGTATTCAGATTCGGCTGTTCATCCGTTATTCGATTTATAAAAAAATAATTAAAATTTAGACTAGCTCACAAAGGCGCAGGAAGCTCGAAAGAATTGCCGCCCTCCAATCCATAGCGAAATAAAGGCTAATGCGCTGTCGAGTTACGGTTCCTCCTTAGCGAAATCCATAATTCATCCTTTAACGCAACTAGTGTCTGATTTAATCGGTTTAAGCTGAAACCGAAGCGCTTCAAGTGCCTTCTGACAGTTATAAAAAATGTTTATGGGCCAGAAAGATGTCCACGTTTTTTTGCATTACGGTAGCAGCATGTCTTTTTTTTAATAGAACAAATGACAAAGTAACCTTTTCGGCAGCATGTTTTTATTTTTTTTTTGTTGGAACAAATCTCTCGTCTTTTGCGAACACAAGTGTCGACTTAATTCTTGTAAGAAAGAACCAGAAGGCGGCTGGAATGACGTTCGCGAAAAGAAAAACTGGCTAACTGACTTCACCACTGGCTAGCAGTTCGTGTTACCGGTCAATTTTTTGTATATTATTTCCTCGCTTTTTTTGGGAGTCATCCCAACACGAAAGTGGAAAGCGAACTATCTCATATTCTCATGACTCCCAGGCTCTCCCATCCCCTTGGGTGATTTTTGTTCTTCGTAGAGTTCATAACCTAGAACTGTAATTAGCAACGTTTCCCCCACCCACTCGAAGAACAGTCTCTGACGGACACGTCTATGTATTCGAAAAACTGTTATAACTTCTGTAGCAATAATTGTCTGATGCGAATCTTTCTTAAAAATCTTCCAAGTATATATTTGCTTCCTATTACAAGGACAAGCCTTACCGTTATGCACCTTTCAAGCCACAGCAAGCGAATGTGTTTCCTCATCAAGTTTGATGACGCATTTCTAAGGTGCCTTTCAATTGCCGAGCAAGTGCCCTTAATCATTATGAGGCAATGCAGATCTGATGACATGAACAATCTCGATATCCTTCAAGGTTTACCCAATTGTTGATTGTCAAAAGTTAGTCATTTCATCCATTTCGCAGAAATTTCAGAATCGAAATAATGTTACCGTTTGTCATTGTTAACTCCGAGAATATTTTTTTCCCTCAACGTACATTGGTTATGATGAAGTTTGGTGACGCAATGCGACTCTAGTGGTAATAATTCGCAATTGTTCTGACGATGCCTACATTGTTTTGTTTTGAACTTTTAAAGGGAGAAACAAAAATATTGAAGTAATAATATACCGTAATTAATTGGTTAAATATGCAACTAAATTTAAGGTGCCGAGTAATGATCTTATTTATGATTCAATTACACAATGTACATAAAAATTATTTAGATTGACGTCAGAGCCCTAAAAAGTGCGAATATTTTTTACCGCTTGGGTCGCTTTAGTGCCAGCAAGTCTCGAAAGACACATTTTTAAACGCCATGTTAAATTTGTACGTTTCACTAATTTTAATCTCCCGCTACAATTTGGCGAAAAATCATGCCGTCTTCGAAACGTTATACACTGTATCGAGATACTAAACAAATATATACGCCCCTATTTATTGAGAATCACGTCTAGATTTTAAAAGAAATCTGTTAAGAACTTATTGTTTAGGGAGGGTTTTTGGCATGGAGACTGAAGAAAAGCCCTCACAAATGTTTTCTATGCAAGGTGAATGCGCGCAGTGTGCAGTGTGATCTTGATTGGAGATTAGGTTGCGTGTAGGACATAAGTTGGTCTACGTTTTGTTACAACAGTAGTATCCAATAATAGTTGAATGCCCCTGATACTTTTGTGCTACAGCTGTACAAGGTGTTAAAAAAATTTCTACCGTTGTTTTCAAAAATATGCTGGTATATTTTTTTGCGCGACGTACACAGTTAATATTTTGTTTACAAATTATTGTTATACCCCCGATTACAAACAACAATTTGTTGTGCGATTTGTTTAAAAGATTAAGTCATCGATTATGAACTGCGTGTCAATCCCAGATTGTTGATAACAAATGATGTTTCGGTTTCAGCTTGTCTATTGTAAAAAAAGATAATCAGATTTGAATAATCTGCTTTCTACTCGCTGGTGCGATGCTCTTGAGAGAATTATAAATAATATAAATATATATATGCAAATTTGAGAGTTACGTTTGTTACAACTTTCCTAATGATGTATTAAAATTACGAATATTAATATTTCCCTTTATAGTCTCTGATTGATCTCGTTTTGAACACTAGGGACTCTTGTAAAATTTATAAACAAAAAGTATCAACACAGACCGAATGTACGAATATTGGGTTATCCTTTTTTATTGCGTCTATGTGTGGGAGAAACCATTACCACTTTCACATGATTGTTTATATTCAGATCACCTGTTCACGTCAATGAGGACTGGTTTATATATTATGTCAACAGCGTGGTCACACTATCGTCCTTAGACCAGCCACATTCCGAAGCTGAAATTAGCATGACCATAATTATTGATCGCCAAATAATTCGATCATTGCCATCAAATTTCATCTACAAATAGCTGCCGCTTCAACTTACCGTTATAAGTGATCCTTGAATAAAACTTGGCAGTCCTTCCAACGCTCGGCCAGTCTAGAAATTGGCGAGTAATAAATATTCAAAAATTTAGGCAACAAAAAAATAAACAGCACAAATGTTTTTGCTTAAATGATTAAAAGGAATAAAAAAAAGCTCTGTGATTTAAGAATTTGGAACACTACCTACCGATTTCAAACCTTCGCCCACCTCCTCCATTCGCTTTAGGTTACGGTGCAAGAATTCCCACGTCTCGGCAAACTCTGCAGATCTATCTCGAACCAACACCAATTCGGTGGTGGTGTACAGAGTGGCCAAACCCAATCTTCGGGTGTAAAAGTTGGACTAGGGGAAAAACAGAAGACATAACATAACATTTTGTTTCTAAATTTAGAATTTGCCTTCCATTTTTTACATTTTTATTTCAAATAATCAGTTACCGTTAGAAATAAAAAATAACAATTCGAATGCGTACGTGAATAAAAATTGACTATATATTTTATTACTTGAAGCTGCAAAGAGTGACTTGATACAAAATTACCAAAAAAAATTATTGGCCTATTTTTTTTTTTCGAAAAACGCCCCTCAAACTTTGAATCAATGACTTAAATCACGTGGTCATTATATGCTTACATTGACTGATCGATCACCGGCGTGGTACCAAATGTCGTCCACCAATGTATACAAGTTCTTCAGGCTCTGTTCAGCGTTCCTCGGCGAAGACAGCAACGCCAACGCCTATTCGATTTAATGAACACATTGTCAACTGGCATGTGCAATATAAATGTGCAATTAAAAGTACACCAGCCGCCATGCTCAAATCCCCTACCTGTGGCCAGTTGTCCAAATGGGGGACGATCATTTCTAAACGCTGACGTACACTGTTCTGTATCAGCTCTGTCACTAACGCCGGTTGCCTGGATTCAGATTTAAAAAAATAAAATAAAAGAGGTTGTAGCAATATTATTTGAGAAAAAATTCATATTTTTGTATCCGCCGATTCGCAATTTGTTGGATTAGAAATTAACACATATTTATTTGAAACAGCAAGGCAAAAATAAAATTATAAAAAGATCATCACACATTCCTACGTTAAACAGCATTTAAATAAATGCCAAACAGTTCCTTTTTCTTTTTCAAAATGTAGAAATAATTACAAAAGCATCACCCAGACCTGCCAAAAATGAATTTTACCTGTCCCCCAATAAGGAATGTTGTTCCAAATACTCGGCCAATTTCCCGTTGCATTCGGCGTAAAAGTGGTGGACCAATTCAACGCCCCCCTTGGGAAACATACCATGGGCGACGTTGGGATATCCCACCAGTTTCGCTCCTACAAAACCACGCACACAAAATAAACTCATCGATACAATTATTTAGATTTTCTCAAAGAATAAAATTTATTATTTATTATTCTAAAAAAAAATAATGACCTTCCGCCAAGGCTTCTGTCGACCACCCGAGCTTGGGCACAAAGTCCAGCGCGCCGTTCAATATTTTCTGTCTGGCATCACTTGCCCGCTCTTCGAATGCCAGCCGCTCTCCAGCGCTTTTGCCTGTACCGTCGGCCTCAGATTCATTTTTCACCGACGAGGTGCGAAACAGTCTGGATGATCCCAGAAATGCTACGATGTAAAAAATGTTTAATAAATTTAATCATTGGCATGTTTATTCTACGCAATAACTGACTGATGCATCAAAAAAATATAAATTTTTTAAAAATATGTAATTATTTTTTGTTTTATCGGTTAAACAAGAACACATTTGAAATAGGTAACAAACTAATCAGATAATATTCATTTCACATGGTGAACAACACTTCTGGCCCTTCGAAAGAATGGTTAAAATCTTGCGGACTTAAAATAACTTGCGTAGAAAAATATATTAATTAATATTTTTTTAAATTAATTAAAAATATATCAGTTGTACGTAGTATTTTTTTTATTTTTTTTATTTTGGATCAACAAGAGGAACATAATATTAACATAGTATTAACTGTAACTGATGTAGAAATTAATCGCTCATTCTCTGCCGGCTTTCATCTAGAGCTGAAATCATCCAACCATCAAATAAAAACATCACAAACACTTTCTTACGATTCAACTTTAAACGATTTATTGTCGCCAAGACCCTTGTTGTTCCAGAAAAAAAACCACAACATACTTTCGAACAACGAACATGTTTGACATTTCATTTCAAGACCAGCTTTCCACAATCACCGACTTTTTGAAAAAATAAAAACGTAACCACGTTACCACAACACGTTGAACGTACGTAATAATAAATCACTTAATATTCAATACAATGGTCGGATTTTGGAGCATGGTCACACTGGAAGATTGAGAGTGGGGACATTATATGGCACAAACACTTAATACCAATCACAGTAACTTGAAATTGTTTGCATTGATTGAATGGTTTCTTCGGGGGAGTGGCGCCGAGCGAACGCAGTGACACTCTATCTAACCTAACGGACACCAAAACTAGAACTACAGATGCAGTGCAATATGACGTGAATGGTGCGGGACGTGGAAAGGTTAGGGATCAAATTGCAACTTCGGATTGCATAGTGTCTCGGTGCAGCAAATACATGGGCAAATGCACCCGTTTCAATATGTAATGAAACTCAATGTTTCACTACCAAAGGGATGACTCACAACTAAACTTGAGCTCCGTTGAGGATTCACAGTTTGCCGCCTTCAAAATTCAATCGTAATACAAAATTTTCGAATTACCGGTTTCTAAATCAATTTGCAAAGCAATTTATTTAATTTTTTGAACAATTATTCAATATAAGTATTGTATTTATTGAGCTCAGTTGAGGATACAGTTTTGCGCTTTCAAAATTCGATCATAATCCTAAATCCAAGAATCACCGGTTTCATATGAGACTCAACTTTAGTCGGATACCAAGTTATTAAATTTTTAGAAAAATTATTGAATATAATTATTTAATTTTTAGAGCGAGGCAAGTCTTCCTTCCAATATATCCCATTTCGATTCGACGGAAAACGTTACAACTAAGCGCACAATCACAAATTTCACGTAGCTCTTACACACTTTCAGGTTTCAACCAATACTTTTGGCAAAATCAACGATCACAAGGTATTAATTAACGAGTACAACTGTCGTCGCAACAATCAACTTAGATAAATGAGGTCCTAGGCAAACCATACTTGTTAGCTTTCACCATTCCACAAACCTAGTGGCCATTCAAAGAAAAATCTCAAGGTCTAAGCTTGCCTGAAATTAGTCTTAGGCGATTTCATTTTTTCGTTTCAAACAAACGGAACAAACCAATTCCTAGCTTCTGCTTCATTCACTCTAGATTTTAATGAACGAAAACGCAGCAATTAAATTTTCTCGCGCTCCTAAGTGACGTACGTTGGTCAATAAATAGTGTTTATTTTCGGGTTGCTTATCTCAAGTTCCCACCAGATGGCGTTGAGAAATCAACGTCTCAGTTCCGTCCACCCCTCAACCGGTGGCGATTCGTCTTGTTGACCTTTCTACCTCTCCCGATTGAATTTTCCAGTTCGCGGCCCGTCAGCCTACCGAGTTGGCCCTGACCAACCGTCCCGGTTCACCCCGTCCGTCCAACACCTCGTTCACCCGACACAACACGCTCTGAATCAAATCGAACGCGGTCAGCGAACTCCGCACCGCCTCCAGCTCATCCCCGGCCGTCATTTCCAACGCCTCCACTCCCATCCCGTTAACCGTCACGCTGCCCGGTACACCATCCACCGCCACGGCCCCACCACCAACACCCTCCACCCCGCTCAGCCGCTTCTGCTCCAACAGATAATGTGCCCTGGACAGATCCAACGCCGTCTGCAGCGGCCGCAGATACGACTCGCGCAGTCCGGGCAGCAGCGTCCACACCCCGCTCACATTATCCTTATCGCGCAGCAGCAGGTAACGCAACAGATTGAGCGCCGCTAGGGTACGCTCGCAGCGGTCAGTCAGATCGGTGCGTACCCCTTGCTCCAAACGCAGCACAGTCTGCAGCATACGGGCCAGGTTCCGCCCCACGTAGGCCACGCTGGAGAAACTGGGCGTATCGAAGGCGGCCCGGAGGTTATTCTTAAACAGCTGGATGAGCAAATCCTGCACACCGGAGTGAGTGCACACGTTGAGCATCCGGTACAGCAGGGCGAAACGGCCGTCGGCGTCGAACCGCTCCACGTAGCGCGCCACCATGCCCAATGCCCCCACGCGTAACCGACGCGCCCGGCAGTATACAGCCACGTCAGCCAGAGCCACTCCCAGTTCCAGCAGATCGGGGGTGTCGAGAAGATCCGCGGTGAGCGATAAAGGTGCCACCATCTCGAGGAGCCGTCCGGCCAACCTCAAACCCTTGTCCGCTGCTCCCGGGTGCTCATGACGAAGGAGTAACGTGGCCAGGGGGATATTAACGCGGAGGGAATGACGGTGGCTGTAGACGGCCGGTACGTGCTCGGAGCAGACCCCCTCGCCGTGTACCAGATAGGCGAAGGTGGCCAGAGCCAGCGGGGACACTTTCGACGGCTCGGCGCCGTCCTCCACTTCGAGGTGGTACAACCGGTAGAAGTCAGATTCCAGCTTGCAGAGATCGACCACCAGGTGCTCGGCAATGAGCCGCTGGAAGCTCTTGTGGTGATGACCATCGGCGCTGAGGTCCAGGAAGCAGAACGGCTCCCCCAGGATGGCCACCTCAAACTCGGCCAGTAGGTGCCGCCGGGCTACCGTGGCCTCATCGTCGGCCGTGTCCCCTCCGAAGAGAGATACCTCCTCCACCAGCGGTCCGCAGAACCGAACCAGCTCATCGGCCGCCCCGCTGACAGACTCCACGTCGGGATCCAAGAAACCGTCAGGGGGCGGCGGGGGCGATACCTCGTCCTGAGCATCCACCCAGGCGTGGGGCGGCGGGGCGGGGAGACTGCACAGGGCGACGGAGAGATTGTCCAGCACCCAACGGAGAGTGGCGTCTCGGCGATTGGGAGCAGTGCGCAGCAGGGCAGTGCGGACGGGCGGTAGGAGGACGTGGAACTGGACGGGGGAGGGTACGCCAGTCTCCAATTGGCCCAGGAGCTCCAGGAGTACCTCCTTGGGGTTGCCGCGCTCGGCTAGTAGTTGGAAGGCATCCTGGCAGCGGCGGGCCACGTCCGACTGGGGCAGATGGTCAGAGGTGGCAGTGGATAGGCACTCGCCCACCAGCGGCACCAGGTCGAGGCCGTGCTCATACAAGAAATGGCGATTGGATTCGTTGGCTAGGTCATCCACCGCGGCGGCCAGTCGGTGCTCCTTGAGGTGGTCGCCGATGGTGGCCATGAAGGACTGGTCGGCTAGCTCGTCCTGGTGATCGGCAGTTTCCGGAAGGTGAGCGGTCGCATCGCAGGCCGGACAGGTGGCGTCCGGGACGGGGTTGGGGGTAGCTTTCAGCGCCTGGTCGGTCGACGAGTGATTGGTCAGTTCGTTTGTGTTACCGGTCACATCGGCGGAGGAATCGTTCGCTTGATCAGATGGGCCGGTTACCGATTGATCCTGACCGGTCACTGATTGCTCCTGACCGGTGACGGATTTCTCCGGATCAGTCACTGATTGTTCTTGACAGGTCACCGATTGCTCCTGACCGGTCACCGATTTTTCTTCACCGGTCGCAGATTGCTCCTGACCGGTCACTAATTGTTCCTGATCGGTCACCGATTGCTCCTGACCGGTCGTCAGTTCCGTCGGCTTGGTCGCCACGTCCTGGTCACTGGTCACCTCTTCCATTTTGAATTGAGCCGGACTGAGCGTTCAAAGGCGGGGGACGGACGTTAACACGGCCCAAGTGGTCAGTGGGAGTCCCCAGGTTGACCCACACAGCGCGGGGGGAACGGCGATTGTTTACAAATGGGAAGGGCCCGGTTCTTGCCAATCTGCAAGTCATAAAAACGAAAGCCACTTATTAGAGAACGGGCGAGGTGTCAAACGAGGACGGCGGCGATTTTTCCGCAGAAATAAAATGTCCCGAGGTTGAAATCGATGGTCAGGTGCTGAACTAGTTAATGGGGTCTGTCGACGATTTATAATTTCAACTGGCGGGCCCGACTATTATTGCAGGTACGAATACCGGAATACAATTTTATCGATTAATGCCGTTCTGGTACCTCCTCCACAAAAAAAGAAACCGAAACTCAACGTAAATACATGTAACTTGTACACGCAAATGCAATGATAACAAAAATGAAAGTATTACCCAAATAGAAAAAAATATATATTGCTAAAAATAGTGCATAGGCATGGCTGGGTTACAAAGCTCCACTTCTTTATTACAAACGTTGGTCGCTGTCGATGATGATACTAAACGCGGAGACAATAAACGGGATACGTCAACGAGGTCTTTAAAAACCAAATGTATGATTCGAACTGTTGTAGAAATTTCATGTTAATAATTTTTTCGATCTATTAAATCAAGAAACGTCCTCTGCCGCGAAATGTACACAGAATCAGCAGACATTTGAGCTGCAATATTTAAAGTGTCAACGAATAATAGTTTCATTCGAATAGCTTGTATAATGGCCAACGTAAGAACGTTTATATATGATGCGGCAGACTGACTGTATCGTGTATCTTGGGCACAGAAACCAGCGAACAAATCTATTCTGGCTCAAACCAGATTCCCACTCTGGCCATGTCATAAGGGCAGATGCTAATTTGGGAGAGGGTGTACGAACCGGTGGCTCAGTGGGTATGGGGACATGCTACGAAGCCAACGGTCCCGGGTTCGATTCCCGGCGCAGGC
>JAUJYS010004013.1:0-12416 GCA_033995665.1 Melogona broelemanni | reverse complement strand
ATTTTTTGAAGAAGTAGTGACTCGTTCTTCTCTTCACTTCCCCGTAACGCATATTATGTGTATGGCCACTTGATGAGGTGTACAGAAAACCTTTGAGGACAAGGTTAGGCATGACAAAGGTAGGGAACTCGATTTTATTTACATAGATTATGACAAATGCCAAATGCTATCACATCTAATATTTTCAATGTTTGATCTACATGTAGATATTTTTACTTTTTCCTTGTATATTTTCCATTTCTATGATATGGTGCAAACTGTCGGAAATCTCCGCTTTTCTAGCGATGTCAAATCGCGCTACGCTGTCATACCGCTGTTAGTGCTATTTTTTTTTTGGTAATGCGTCTGTAGGGCAGCCGTATCTATTACGTTTTTAGAAAAAGCGACGGTACAATGTTGCCTGTCTGTATGAGGAGGGGTTGCCTTTTTATCGATTTTTGCATTTGATTGTTTGTGAGCAATATATATGTAGAAGAAAAAAATCTGAGACCCGAAATCCACTCTTGTGGAGGACATGGCTGGTGACCAAACGGTACCTTCGGTATTCACGGTATTCACTACCGACAATAAAATGGAAAAAAAAAAGGAAAACGGCAACGGGAGTTTCGAATTTCTTTTCTATTTGGAAAAAGCGGTGTTATTTTCTCGTTGGAAAATTTATTTTACATTTCCTCTTCGTGAGAGTCAATAGAGTCTGTGCCCCGTGGTAAACTTAATTCGTTTCTGGAGGAAGGGGGGGGGAGAGAAAGAGAGGTCAAGTCGTTCACATATGAGAAGTTGATTACGATTGATGTGGGTGCGTTGTGATTTTGTGTTCTCTTTGGGCCTTTGCTATTAAATCAGAATAATCAAATCAAGTACCAGTACCGTCATTACCGTATTTACCATCATACAAATTAATATATTTTGTTAAATGTGTTTTTTTTTTGTAATAAAAGGCGAAAAGTGTACCGAGTCTAGGCCGTCGTTTTCGGCACTTCGATAAAACGTTTATCCAATAAGTTGTGCGATTCCCACTCTGAGTGTGTACAGCTACATCTACAGTTACATCTACAGGTTGAATCGAACAAACCCAACACGCTTGGCGATTACGCGGTGTCTATCGTGATTGCCTGCCAACGGGGGCAGCTTGTGCGGGATAGCAAGACTGTTCGACTTCATCGGCAAGTGCAAAATTTTAATAATCTGTGACAGTCCTGCTCATAACCTTACAATTTCAAAAATTAATTATATTGCTGCGCTTGTATATTTGGCATGCCATGTCTTTCAGTGCCTACGAACAATTAAAATTTCAAATGCTTTTCAAATCATTGTTAATATCAGTTTAAGTTCTTGGAAGAACAGCAAAAAAAATGGAAAGAAGCAATTCTTTTTCGAAAAGTAGAAAAATATAATTCTTAAATTATTTTTTCACCGTTCAAGGACACGTTCCTTTTAGGCAGGAGGCTCTCAGTAGGATACGCAGCCAGCTCCTGCTTTCAGATGCAGCGTAGCATCCATGTCAGGTGAACAAATAAGCACTTTATGTTTTGAACTTTTTGTGTGATACGCTCGGGCTCGATCGGTCGTAATGAAGTGCGCAGCACACCGGTGATGATGTTTTACACGATAGCGAAAGATCAGGGGGTAGTCCGAAATGTTCGGCATAATGTTTTCTACCGCAAATTCTTGGCTTTTTAGAATCAAAATTAAAATCTAAAACTGGCATCGCCAGCCTCAAACAAGATGGAACCTTTAAATTAGCTAGTGCCAAACTTACACCGTAAATCACAAACACAAAATATCAAAAGTAAGAAATCCTCTTGTCTTTTGAGAATTGATTATTTATGCATTTTTTTATTCACATAAAAATTGAATTGTTTCCCAATGAAAATTTGAGGTAACTTTTTGTTTTAATTTTTTAGAAAAATAACTTCAAATTTGTTTAAAATTTTTAAGAAAAGGGATATTTTGTGCTACATTTTCTTATTTGAAACCAGATTTTATTTAGATAAAAATAATACGTGGTATGCTTAAAATTGTAAGAAATATATTTTGTTCCACATTTTTTATATGAAACATATTTTATTTTGATATAATCTTTGACAAGAATAAGTCCTCAATTTGATATTTTGTTTTTAGCACTGTGACCCACTAGGCATGGTTGAAATTGCCTTTGCAGGGGGCGCTTCGCCGAACACCACCATGAAGCAGTTCAGCCGCCAAAAAGACCATAAATCCACCAGAGGGCACTACACAGACGCCAACAGTCAATACATCTCGTCCATTATTCAGACAAACGATTATTCGATATATCGAAGGGGAAACTATCCAAAGATAGTTTCATTTTTTAAGGCTTTTTTTATATAGACTGATTGGTCGATCAAGAGACCACATATGCGGCGCGGGTTATTTTATTAATGCATTAGAGAGCGGGCACATTTGGGATGAAACGCGGCAAGTGGCACCATATACATACATGTACAGGGGTTGGACAAAATAATGGGAACACCTCTGTTTGAATTTGATCTCTTCTGCCCACACGAGCACAAATGGAAGTGTTTCCATTATTTTTTTCCAACCCCTGTATATACAGTAGGTAAGATAGAGATTCTCGGAATTCCTCTTCGCCCCCATGCAAAGCAACCCCCTCCCCCACTACCAGTCTGGCACGTCATATCTTACGTCTGAAAGAGAGCTTGTATGCATGACGCATTTCGTAATTTGGCAGCTGTTTCATCCACGTATACGCACGTATGCGGCACTTAATACGTAATATTCGATATTCAGCCCTAAAAATTGCCCATCTCATTTTTTTACGACCCGAAAAAGGAAACTGTTTTATCCGTCCGGGTTGTAAGCCGGTATAATTGAATTGAAAGTGTTTAAGACCGGGACAGTGGATATGACCCGTCAGTGGGCTAATATTTGACCCTGATATGCGCCGGGGAAAGCGAGCAAACCTTAAGCGGTTTCAGTGAAAAAGGTTTCAGTGAATAGTTTTGTTATAACCCTAACTCATAATTTACTCTATTATCCATTAATATTTATATTAGTGCGGTCACCGAAGTTCAGTGGTAGACCATCCGTCGCATATGTGGCGATCACGGGTTCGATTCCTGGCTCCGGCTTTCGTTATTCGGACTAGAGGCACTGGTGAAAAGTTGCCCCTTACAAATATTTTCTCAAGGCGATTAGATGAGTACAAAATCTCCTGTAGTGATATTTTCACTGATGTGAAAAAATGAATAAAAATATTGCGAGATGTCAGGGTATAGTGAACAGCGTATTCGCCTTCTATGCCCGTGATCGTGGGTTCAATTCCCGACCGAGACCACCGAAATTTTTAGTGCGAGAGAAATTAGTACATGCGTATGCCATCGAAATGGAAGTATAATTGTGATTGAAATTTATTTCTCCATTACCGGCCCAAGAAGCTGCAAGACAGCTGTTATTGGGGAGATTTAGCGACAATATCTTAACGCTGTATTAAGATATTCGTTTTTCATGGTTTTTTTAGGTACGGCTTAGGTGAGCAAAAAAATCGCGATGTCGTTTCGCTTTATAATAAAACTTCATCACCGTCAACCAGCCCCCGCTCTAATACCGTATACGGTTCGTGTACAGCGTCTGTTTTTTGTCAATTAAAAGCGCATTTCGTGGTATCACTTCGACAACGCAGCAAAAAAAAAAGTACTTGTAAAAGAATAATAATGCGCCATCCTGTACTCCCCCAGCGAAGAAGTAATCTCCTTTTGAGACGATGAGGCGGCGCAGGACAGTTTACGATATCGCGCATCCGTTGCTAATGACTGATTTACACGAGTTAAACGCGAGTCGGCGAAGAGTGTCTATGGTTATTTTTTTTTAGATATTTTTTGTTCGTTAGGGCAATACTGGTACAATGGATTTGGTAGATAAATTGCAACGTCGCCTTATGTAAGGGAGGTCTAGATGATTGAACTAACATTCAGTGGATTATTTCGCACCAAAGTATTGTTGTTGGTTGGTTAGTCAGTCCTGGGACTGGTTTTAACAGCAGCGTGTCGTCTCCGGACTCCGACCCTCGATCCCCCGACGCGACACCCTGCATTTTTCTTGGTAGAATCAGAGGTGGTTTGCCATTGCCCTCCCCCGCGCAGTACCACCAGCCAACCAAATTATTAAATGATCTAAATTGGCAATGTGCGTATTTAAAAAAAAATTGAAACGAATGTGGTCTTTGTAGTCCAGTCGGTATTGCAACAAACTGTAATGCGTCAATCCCATATCCTCGATTATTTATTTTTTATAAGATGCACTAAGTACTTAGACCCGACTAGCCCGAATGTCTCTTTAAGAAACTCATACAACCTACACAATTTATTTGTATAAACATAAGATATTTAAGGATTTAGGGACAGAAAACAAAAAGTGCAAAAGTAGAAAGTTTATCTGTTATTCGATACCGATTACTTGTGGAAATTCACTTAGGTGATGACAATTATTCATTGTCAAAAAATAATAATTATTTCCTTTTGTGCTTTATTTAATGTGTTTTGATTTTTTTAGTCTAAACGATTGATAGTTTCATGAGAAGTTTTGCATTTGATAACCCGCCACAGGTCCAGTCACATAACTAAATCAACGACAACAATAGACACCAGTAAATGAACAGGACTATAGGGTGCCACAAGGCCTATGATTGCTATGCCCAAAATCACGATTCAAGTAATGTCCCGAAATGAGAGTTCATCGATAAACTCTTTACTCTATACAAAGCAGTACAAGGACACTCCATTGGATACCCCCGGAGAATCGCTCGATTTTTCGCCCTTCCGCCCGTTTTTGGCTTTCATATTTAATCGATATACGCAGTCTACCGACGGAAAAGCAAGCAGGTGTCCCGCGCGCCGTTTGGTTGAACCGGGCGGATATGACGCACTACTAACACGGTAACCCGATTCCTTCAGCGGGTTTTCCCGCGTGGCGCATCTCACGCGCGTCCTCGTCCGTTTTCGCCAATATGCACACATACACACGCACACGTTATCACGTATCCAACCTATCTCCCGTTCCCGCGCTCTTTCTCTCTCTCTCGCTCTCCAATTCATCCAGCGCTGCAGTTGCCATGACAACGAAACAACACTTCGTCACTAAACACTCAACGGTGAGGACGTAATGTCGGAGGGCTGTTTTAAGAGGGTTGCTGTACGTGTACCCCCATTTTTGTATCGGCGAACGCAGGTTGAAGGTTCTCCTGCATATATTGCAGCCTGTTCACCTCAGGCCCCACTGACCGTTGGACCTCATCGATTAATTATATTTTCCGTACGAACCTGGAATCGAACCCAGATTTTTTTCTTGATCATAAATTAAAATAAACATAATACAATAGTCACTCATAGTAAAGGAGAAAGAAGAAATGTCCCTTAGTTCCATCCATAATCTGCATCGCCTGACGTCTCGTCAAGCTCTGTGGGTATGACAAAATACAGTACACCATGCGTGAACTGACCTAAAGGACATATGCCGATTTCAAACATGGTTCAAAATATTTAGCAATTTCTTTTTGATGTTGTAAAATTGTTACACACACTTTGAACCATCGTAAATCATAGAAAGTTTAAAAGTCATGGCGAAAGCTATGGTATATGCAGTAAAGGAACCCCTATTCCGGTTCCTCATAAAAATGAACCAGTTGCCGTTCCAGCTCTTAAAGAATTTAAAAGAGCCTTGATGTTCCTAATTTGTTCCTCAAAAAAAGATCCAGTTCCGTTCCGTTGATACCAAACACTGGGTATTTATACATCCATTAGTGCCGGACCATTACGGAAGCTCTCCCACATTGTCGGCTGTCAACCTAATTTACACGGGGTCCAACGAGGCTGCAGCGTTGTCGCAAAGTTTAAAAAGACCCTCGTGGATGCCGGATACTCGCGCTCCTGTTGAGATCAAGTGGGAACACGCGATGATCCGTTGAGAGGAGCTGAGCGCGCATGGGGGATGACCTTGTGAAGGAGCCTGGTATACATGATCTCTGAAGCGCCAGCCTCACGCCTCATTAAGGTTTCGTTCGCCATAGCAACTGCTACCGGGATCAAAAAATAAATAAACATCTCAACCTCCTGAAACTCACGGTCATACAGGAGTAATGTTGCAGAATGGACAGCGTCACATTGGATTGGGAGTCGTTAGAAAAGTTCAAAGAGGAACCCGATCCAGTTCGTAAAGAAATGAAAATTAACCTAACCGCTCATAGTTCTTTAAAAAAATAATGGGGAACTGTTCCGTTCCTTCGATTAAAAATTAAAAATAATCATTTTTTGAACGGATGATGGTGTCTAAAATTCCATTTATTCCAAAAATTATAATAATAAATATACTTTTTGTCCCTTGACCTTTGAATACTAACCTAATCTTATAAATAAAATATTTAATCGATAAGTGTTTATGTAATTAATTATTTAAATAATCTGCACACAGTAAATGGAACGACCGTTCCAGTCCCATAAAAAGGAACGGAACCGTTCCAAGCGTTCTTTAGGATTAGGAATCCAGGCGTTCCATAGTTCCTCATAAAATTAAAAACTCGTATGCCACGTATGTATAAAGCTTAAAATGGAATTCTATTATCTAGACTATTATTGGTTTTATACCGCGGCATGTCATAGGTTATCGCGATAGGAGAAATTAAGTTTTCTCCGAAAATCAATAAAATAGTCCCTCAGAAAAGGAACCAGTTCCCAGAAATTGATCTTTTCCCTTACGTTCCTTCCTAGCACTGCACTCTATTGCTAGGCATTGTATTGATAATTATGTATTAGCAGTCACAGCAAGGGAATTTGTATCCAACTTGACCAGGAAATTGCATCGTGTGGGTGACGGAAGGTCTCCGGACGATCAGAATCTTCGAATCCCCGCCAACACGGCTTCAAGGGCTTAAACCCTGCGCTGACAATTTAATATGCACGCCTCCTGAACAGCGCTGTACGTCACGCGGATTTTCCAGCTCAAAAAAAAAAAAAATGCGCACAGAAATGAAAACCGTCGTTCATATCACGGCTGAACGAGATTTTTTTTCCACTTTCTCTTTTTTCCCTTTTGTTCGCCAGACATTCGGGCAAAAAACAAAGCGTGGCACCGGGAGTAAATACACGATTAAATTGAATTTTAAATGGGATGAGACGTTTGTATTCACACGAGCCTCAACTCCCCAGAGGCACGCTACACATTGCCGTATATATCGGCTCACCTTGCGCGGGTGAAACCACGCCGCATCACTCATCACCCGCACTGCCCGCCAGCCACACCAAGAGTCTTTATCCAACATAATATGCTGCTCATTCTAAGATTTACATCTATGTTATTGTATTCGGTATATTAACCATCTTTAAAATAACACTGCGTCTACAATATATGCCTGGAGACATTGAATATTATATTGACCCGCTGACCCCTATTTTGACCCCGCATCGGAGATCATACGCATAATCGAGATACAACAATATAGATTTTAGGCTAAGTTACACGTTTAAGACATGAGCGACCTGAAAATACGGTGTCGAGTGGGGTGCGTAGCGAAACTGACAAACCTAACCAAAAACATAACATGAACTCGACACCGTATTTTCAGGTCGCACATGTCTTGAACGTGTAACTTAGCCAGATTTTAGCTGAATGTATGGATATGGACAAGATAAGCCGAGATTCGAACCCATAATCAGCCATTTAACCGATATACGATTTACAGAATTGGGTAGAAACAGAACGAAAAAGATCTATTCCTAAGAATTGATTCCTTTTTCAAAGAAATCTGAAACGCCAAGGTTCGTTTTCCTAGGAAGGAAAGTTATGAGTTGTTCAGTTCCTTTTCTTGAGGAACTGGAACGGAGGTTCCTTTTCTGTGTACAGGGTTCCTTTTGCCATTACCTTTAATTTCATTCGAGTACAATTTTCTTAAGTGTGTCGACAGCTGGACAACTTTACAGCATCAAATATACTCTGTAGAAATAGACAAAGATTTTGATCAGGGTCCTCCAGGTTGCCCCGAAAAACACGGTAGATATGTGTTTGAATATGATTTTAGGAAAGGTTACTACGAGTAACTCAGCGTTGCAATATAGACTCGCCAGGACGAACAAAGATTCTATCCCATTTCTAAAGTTTAATCAGTTTGTCCTTTCGGCTGATTTGTAAAAATCGCAATCCGCGAAAAGGCGCGTTGAAGAATAGAAAAGAAAAAGAAATCCTTCACTTTCTATCCTGTCCCGCTACTCCATTAAGATGCTTTCGATGCAAACATCCATTTTAAAAGCAATTACCAGAGAGACGGCGGCGGTCTGGTACGAGTGGCGACGACAGAAAGAAAACGAAGCCCTGGGTTTCGACAACACCGTTTCCATTTTTCGAAAAAGTCTCTCTCCATTTGCTGATTACTGCCCTAGGAAGGCCCCGCGACGTGTTGCCAATAACAAAAATGCAAACGCGTTTCTCTCTGAAGAATAAGAAGCAGCAAAAGAAAGAAGGCTTCAGGCGACGACTGTTAAACGAAGCGCAGTGTCTCTTCGCAAAGACGCTAGCTATTCATCCTCCTCCCCCATTTTCCATCTTCTTGAGACAGTTTACTGTCGATTCAATTCACATTTTTAGAAAGTGGAGAATTGTTAAAGAATTTTCGCGCTGGGGAAGTTGCATTGCTATAGCAACACGAGAGATACGAAAATTTTGTAGCGATATTCACTTGTCAACCACAGCAAAGTAAAGACAGCAGCAATACAGAGGTAAGCCAAAATCTGGTAGTAAGCGTAGTTTGCAAACTTCCGACAGGGTCAGTGGCGGTACAATGCGTAATACTAATCGAATACAAATCATAGCGCCACTGACCCTATGACCCAATGTGAACTTGCTACCAGATTTGCCTTACAACTACCTCTGAATCCTGAAAAAAGTATGTATGGGAAAATATAGTTTAAAAAATATTGCTAGAAGTTATCCAAAATTGGATTTCGGCAGACTTCGTTTCACAAGATGGTGCTAAAAGCGTCCGTAACAGCAACAGTGGTGGGTGTTCGGGAATGTCATTTCATTCGCATAGTGATCATTTTCTCTACTGAGCGAACGGTCGATAGCAAGCAACTAATTTTGACGCTAGAGGGTGTTCCCGTTTATACAACAGAGTAATAGCAGCTACAAGCATAATGACATACAGTCATACCTATTACATTACTGCTCATTTGGTTGTTGTGACACCATGTGACACCAAATAGACCATACAAATGAATTTTTAACACCAAGTAAATTCGAATGGTTTTTGAATTCTAAATTTTGACACTAAATAACTACGATCTGTTTAACCTAGTCGATAGGTATTGCAACCGGCTGCGGTGCCGATGTCCCGGATTAAATTCCCGGCGTGGGCGGAATATTTTTCATTTGATCACGGGGTACTGGTGAAAACGTGCCTCTCACACATTGCAAAAGCCGCCTAGATGTACACGAGATGTACACAAACTACCGTAATGACATTCACCACAGTGGGGGAAATTCCCATTTAAAGAAAATTAAATATAAAGAATATTGGGGCCAGGTTTGAAGCAGAAATGCCGGCAAGCCCACAAGAGTTGGTGGGCATTATGCAGAATTAAAATAAAAAAGGAGTTTTCATTAAATCGTCATCGAGTCCTACAAAGTTATACGCTGACGTAATTTGCGCCCAAAATGACTACATATACTGTACAGTAGGAGCTTATCCCACTTCCAGAAGAGTAGTACTCGACGGGGCTTTTTTCCTCCACCATTTTCATTTTTTCCTTTTTCTTTTTTGCCTTCGCTTCCACGACGCCGAGAAAAGTAATTGAGCATCGGCTTAAGGGAGTCATTTTGTCCGGGAATGCCTCAAGTGCTGCGGGGACGACGAGTAGGAGTACGGGGAGAGAGAGAAAGAGAGAACGAAAAAAAGGGGCGAGCTTGTTGTCTGTCTATATCGCCCTTTTTTTTCGTTGCAAGGGCGCGGCCATCAAAAATCCAGCGTTTACAAGAATGGTTGTAATGGCAAAGCAACGGCCCTTGGGATAACAAGCCACCAACCACCACCGGCTGTAGAATTTTTCCTTGTTCCTTCCTCTGTCTCTTTTTCGTTCCATCACAACTTTTTTGTGTGTTTTTTTGCTCGTGGATACATTGGAAATACGATTTTTAAATCTAAGTTTGTATTGCATTTTTAAGCCGCGCAAGTTATTCTGAATATTTTAATAACATTTTTTTCGCAGGTTTGATTACAATATTGATACTATGATGACGTCACAGCGTGGCCTTTTGCGTCACATGAGGTATTGCACCTGCGCATTCAAGATTTTGTGCGCAAAAAATAATTTGCACACAAAATGGCGGAAACTTTGTTTTATTATTGGGGATCGACATGAGTACAAACGCTGACAGAAAAAATAAAAATTAGTACCTACTGGATTCGATCCCAGGGAACCTGCATCCAATAACCGATACCATAACCATTCCACCACTGCAAACTTTGAGAAACATAACCATTTTTTTATAGATCTATCTACAGACGAGCAGGATATATTATAAATGTTAAGAATTAAAATTTTCCTTGTTCAAGTACATGTATGAATTAAAAATCAATTCAACCCCTGCCGGTAATACTGGTTAAAAGTCACTTCAGTTGAAGTTCTAAAGATAGTAACAAACAAAACATCAGCTATTCTCATGAGCAAAACAAGAAAGGATACTTTTCTTCCTGGTTAGTACGGTTGGCATTAAGGAAACCAAAGACCCCCAAAATCCAACAATTCATTTATGAGAAAGAACCTTTTGGCTGAGCCGTTCTGTCGTACAGTCAAAGTCTCTCAAGTAAATAGATGTTACGCTAAGAGAATATGAACCCAGCCTAAGCATCTCCAACTACTACTGCCTCTCTTTTGTCTCCTCTCCATCATTCAGTCTCCGAGCTTCGATGGCCCATTTCTGCGTTCGAAAAAGAAAAGTAGAGAAGCAGCGTTCCATAGTGTTGGCCGGGCTAACCCGTCTTTTCCTCGAGTTGCCTTAAAGAAAGAGGAACGCCAAAAAAAAAGGAAAAGTGTCCCCTGACGGCCGTTTCACAAACCTAAGAATTTTTATGTAACATCGCAGGTATACCATCCCTATTAGAACACCGTGAGTCTTTTCGCGTATCGCTATTGGATTATCGCGCCGTAGTGATTGGCGACATTCCCCGGCTAACTTTGCGGTTGGAAGCTTGCGCTATTCTCGTTCCTAACAAAGTTTTTTCAAGTGAACTGAAAACGAAGAAAATAAACGTTAAAAATGTAAGACCTGTACAGCTAGCCCAGTCGGTATTGCAACCAACTGGAGTCCGGGCGGTCACGGGTTCGATTCTCGGCTCATGTTCTCCTTTATTCGATTCAGGGGTACTGGTGAAAATGTGCCGCTCACATATCTTTCCTCGAGAAAAATTAATGGAAAACTGCATATCCCGGTCAAAACAAATTATGATAAAATTTTGTTTTAAAGTTGAAAATTTATTTAAAAATTTAACAAGAGAGTATTGCAATAAAAAATTATATTATTTTCACGTTCGTCTTTTTTAACCAAATTTCCATCTCGGTGATTTGGACTCTCGAAATATTTTGTATTTCAAGAAAAAATCCTCAAAATGATAAAAGCTTCAAATACTGGTATTCCGTTAAACAATCACAAGTAACAAGATTATCAAGTCAAAAGATTATCCAATCTATACCCCTCGAAGTGTTCCTAATAAACAAAAGTTCACCAGAACCCTCATTTCGAATAAACGAGTGCACGCTCCGGTATTCGAACTCAAGACCGTCGCACCACGAGTCTATATCGCTCTACTAACAAGGCTAATTAACCTCTATATCCCATTTGAACAAATTCAGAGGCCAGCGCCCTCTACAAAAATGCTGTGCCCCATACGCGGTAGGTATCGGGGATGAGCATTCCTGTTGCCTCTTTGTTTTGAGGAGGAAAAAAAATCTTAAAGCTTTCAGGGTTATACAATAGCGAGCATAAAATAAAAAGCGGCGAAATTGGATCAAATTCGTGTATAGGATCGTAGGCAGTAGCACTAGCATGCGCAGAGCGTACAATGTCTATGGGCGTGCGCCTGTAATGGTACAATCGGAAACGAAATTCGCTAGTCACTGTTGGTGGTTTTCTTTTTTTTGGTTCGCGGGTTTAAGCAATTTCGAAGATCCGGCATTTATTTTCCTTGTTCGGAAAACGAAAACCCTCGTAACGGTCTTACTTTCGTTTCCATTTTTTTTTTGTTTGTTTGTTTGTTCCAAAAATAACCCATGCAATTTCAAGTTTGAAGAAACTTCATGTTATCTTCTACTTATTTAATACGAACTTGTACGAACCGATGGCTCAGTGGGTATGGGGACATGCTACGAAACCAACGGTCCCGGGTTCGATTCCCG
>JAUJYS010004012.1:0-12417 GCA_033995665.1 Melogona broelemanni | reverse complement strand
TCCAGCTGCATCCCTCTTCCCTCCCCTTTCCTGCCCCTCACATAATCTCTATAGAGATTCGAGGGTGCAGTAATCCTGTAGTGCACTAGTCGCTACGGTGATTTAAAAAAAAAAAAAAAAAATTGTACCGAATTGATGATCGTCTCTATTTTAGATGCAGCACCGGAACATGTTCCCCATTCGCAGTAGTAATTGTTAAATTTCAGGATTACAATTTCACAACTGCAAGAATTCAACCAACCACCACGTCTATGTAAATGCGGACCACATTTTGGGTACCGCTGCTCTTCATTGCCAGTATCCGTGACTGGCTTTTAAAACCGAAACGGGATGATTTTGATTTCACGGAAACAGATCAATCCATTCCGTGTAGACACACTCTACACCATCTCATCGCACGCACACGCGCCGTTCAAGTAGCCACTGTGGAAGTCCATATACATATAGTACTTTATGTATATATGCGCACAATAAAAGATAAGTAGATAAGGTGTTGTTGGTTTTCAGAAGGGAAAAGTAATGGAAATACAAAAATGGCGTTCGAATTGTACCTGGTAGAGAAGCGAAGTGGGTGGCGAGGCCTCGCGCACACAAAAGAGTACAACTTGGAGTCTATATAAACTATTATGACGTTATGACTTGTTCCAGGTCACCTGCTGTTGTTGGTTTGCCTATTTCAGTCTGGCAATGCCATTCAGATAAATTATACGCCTTGACTCTATCTCTTTTGGAAGATCGAGTCAATCGATAGGCCAGCGGTGGAGAGTAGATTAATGACTTTTTATCACGAGCTCTCGTCGTAAAAGGGCTGCGGGTGCAAGTTTGTTTTCTACGTATTTTAGACGGCCAGACGTGACACATTTTTGACAGGTATGGAACAGGGTGTGTTACGTACGTGGTGAAGACGCGACGACATCCAATCGGTTAGTATTGAGCAGCACGAGCTTGCCATTCCTGTCGTTTCGCTGCGCGAACAACACTCATTAAAGCGACATCCGAATTGCTATACGAACACAATTCCGGCGGCCACAGAAATTTAAAGGTCGATGCTTTAACGATCGATGCACATCCATAATATTTAGTGGGAAAACTCGTATTATCGGAAAATAATTTTGAAAAGTATTTTTAGTATCAGATTGGAGTGAATGAGAATTAAGGAATTAAATAGCGCAGAAATTCAAAGTAACCGAGATGATCTTGTCACGTGAAATGCATCTTAAGTGTAAAGAATATTGAAATATGTTGCCCTACTTTTCTTGGAAAACCAAACAATATAAAGTTTTACAGTACTGACACAAATATTAAACGAGTCCAAATCGTATAAACCTAGTTGTGAATGCATACATGTGAACTGGGTGGTCCTATTTCCCTTTACAGATTTCCTTTATTCCGTCCACGTATTTAAGCTGCAACATGTCATGGTTTCAGTCGTAAAGAGCAATAGATAAATCACATTCTTTTAGCCTGTAGAGGCATGCCCAATCACGAAGAGATCAGCATGTCAGCCAACTTATCATGTTAGCCCCCGTCGCAATCGCGCTCATCTCCGAAGATCCACTGAAAGCTACTAAGAATTTTTCCCTGTGTCGCAACACGTCCCTAGCAACACCCAATCCACAATCCATCCCACACGTGCTAACAGCTAGCTGTCATTACCTGGTGGATTTAAGACTGTTATGAATCAAAATATTGACGTGAGGGACATTGACGTTTGATTTACGTTAAAAAGCGAAACGTGTCGACTTGAAAGAAGCAACACCACTGACACATTCGGCACAAAAACTATTTTTATTGTTGCCTTTTGCTACACTATGAAAAACATTATATCGCCGCAAATTTAAAGAAAACACCCACATCAGCAAAATCTATTTCGTACTAAAATATTAAAGATAAACATAAATAAGTTGCATTTCTCATTAATCCAGCTGTTTAACCTACAATTTTACGGTATCCGGTTCACTTTGAAGTAATCAATTTAAATGTCTAAACTTCAGGAAACGTGTAAAACGTGCATTAAAGAAAATAAATCGAAAAGTACAATTTATTCGTACAAGCTGCTGCTTTAAGGGCAGGAATAGGGGTTGTGAAAGGGTAAGAAAATTATATTCTAATGACGGTGACAGGGGTAGGAGGGAGGAGGAGGAGGAGGAAGATGAAGGGGAGATTACTTTCAACCACTATTAATTTGCATTTTAATTTCTCTGCAGACGCTTAGTGGTAGAATTGTTAGATACACGGAAGCTTTTCGATTTCCAGCCAATTATTGTCCATTTATTCGACACATTTCCATGTAACCGCTGATCGATTTCGTCATGGAAACTCAGACCGACCCCCAAAGCTAACTACACCCGTATATATATTTTACATGTACTGATGTACAACGTATAGGGAGGTCTGTTTAAAAGCGGAGATTGAAAAGAACACGGTCGATGCGTCCGTGCACACATGACGGCGTTCAACGGTTCCTAATTGGAATTTTTGCTTGGACCAATATTCCCATTTTTCCTATGTGCTCGTTGTATAATCGTGGCAACTGTATATACCACGATTGGTGAACAAGCGAGTTTACGCCCACGTTCTTGCTCAGCTCATTAACGTTTTACTACATGTATACAAGAAACTTTATACCACCCCACAATAAATTACGGTATTAAACGAGCAAATGCGGACGCTTCAAAACTCCTCTTACATAAAACCTCCTCTTACATTAAGAAATAAAACCGATGGAAATGCAGCCAATTTTAATGGCCTATTTTCCCACAGACTGAAATGTCTTCAACGCACATGTATGATACTTTTAGGTGACACAAACCAAAGTATCTACTGGTAAACAATTCGCCTAATCGCAATTTTATCTTCAACGTTTTTAGTCCACTCAAGCAGATTGCACATTGTTTTTAGATAATGAGATTAGATTAGATAAATTTGTTTGAAATGTTACTGGGAAGGTTGTAGGGATAAATCGCTACCCGGAAGCCACACATAACAGTATGTTTTTTTTTTTGTTCTTTTTTGCGCATTACGCTCATTCAATTTTCAAGAGCAAATAATTGAAGAAATGTACCACAAGCCAGACGATCCATAACAATGCGATTCTAAACGGAGGGGGTTGTACAATGCTGGATAGGCGATGACAAAAAAATTGGGCCGTGTCAAAAATGGTTCGGAATCAATTTTATTTTGGGGTAAAAAGGAGGAAGATGCGGGAACCGCATCCCTTTTCATAATGGGACACACACACACCCCATTCAAATTTGGGACTTGACTTTTCTCGAAAAATTCATTGAAAACGCTGAGTGGAAAAACTGGGGAATCCCGAGAGATCAAATTCGTTCACGTGGATCCGTGTTCTTCTGTTTGGTCCCGATGTTGAGAAGAAAAAAAAACTCTCCCAACAACTGAACCGGCGTGATCTCATATTTCGCCCATTAAAAGTGTTTAGTGGGCGACAACTCAACCAACAAATCCAAACACATTGAACTGCGACTGGGCATGCTTCCAATATACCCATACCCCATATTTCTATGCGCCATGGACTTTCTTTTTCACGCGCGAAGAATAGGCCAATGTGCGTTCCATCAATGTTATACAGGGGGGGAAGCTCCGCCGCATCAAAATGGACTATTTACAATCAGTTTTCAATACCGGAATTGTAATCGTATCGCCTCCTTCAGTGAGTGACGCCATTATACATTCGGAAAATCGTCTTTTTTGAGGCCAACTGGTAACACAGTGGAACATGAGCTTACATGTGGCGGAGACTTTGTGAGGGGGGGGATTCCATAGGCCTTTATAATAGGTTGGGATTTTGTTTAGGTGAGTAGTATCCCGGCCCATAGACTTCCAATAGATCGAGTCCTATACAGTTGACTAAGTCATACACGGTGCGTCTCTATAGGCCGTATAGTGTGCGTGTGTGGACTCCTTTCTATCGAGGGATTCTGGCCAATATGGAGGGCGTCTGCGGTACATTCACGGCGGATAATAATGGGTGATGACTGGGAAGGCCTTGTGCTCACGCCACGCACACATCACTGGTCCTCTGCGTGGCGGGGACATCGGGGAAAAAAACGCCATTGTGGGATCGACCGAAAACATGCAGAAATCATATTCTTGTGATTGAATGGTGGAGGCTATGGGGATATATCGTCACGTATAGACCCTGCTGCATAATGACATCGGCTGGTCAATCATTAACTCTTGGGTGAGCGTCATTTCCTGTGACGTACAAATGTAATCGTTCGGAGTTCAGAACCACTCGACACTTATGAGTATCGCGGCTGACGTTAAATCGGGGTAAAATGTTAAAAAGACATTTTGCCTGCTAATTTGTGCGTGCTTCGAAGAAATAAATCTCTTGTCGTTCTTGGCTGGAACTAAATTGCTATACAGAGCCTTAAAAATGTAGGCTATTAAACCCCTTGTCTAGTGTTAAAATCTGCCGGACGAAATAATTTCAATCAAAACTCAAACACAAGCAAAATTCTACTTAATAAAGCTATTATCACTACACGGAACTACACGGTAAGCTACTAACTCATTGTTCTTAAATTAACGCGTTTAAATTGCCCGCCAGACATCAAAGTAAAAACTTAATGGTTGTAGTTATTTTTGCATTTAATGCACAAGGAAAGCAATAAAAGCAAAAAAAAAAACTTTAAAAATGAAGATTACTCAAAAACAGTATTAACGAAATTCAACTGATCAAATAATTAATAGAACACTCCATTTTCACCACCCAATTATTTGTTTCGCGTGAGCAGGTATTATCACCCATTGTCGTGAAATTAAATTGTCCGAATGGGTGACTGGGCACGTGCTGGCAATCAGCTTCCTGACAGCGATCGAAAAGTAAACGCGCCCTCCGCGAATCCTTTGACTGGACCTCCATAGTGTTCACACGTGGAGAGAGAGAGGGGTCCTCGCTCTTTAGCTTCGTTCTGTGTGCGGATTCTATATGCATGCAAAATTTAATTATCTAGCCCCGCACCACCACCACCACCACCATCACCAGAAAAGATTCATACAAATGGAGGAAAACCAGATTGAACGTTTAGAGGACCATTGTACCGTGTGAAACGGTCGGACCTTCCAAATAATGCCGGTTATTTCCAATTATTAACTCCGGTCCAACACTTGCCCCTACTGTAATTGCTCGCCCATATGTGTGATGCATGCTCGGGATTGCACGATTCGATGAAGAATTACTGGGAGGCGCCAAATATAAATAAGGCATTGTTGGTGGGAACCCGTCGAATAAAAGAATCTAACGACAACACAGGCGCTGATGTCACAATCAAACAAAACTGCGCAATTATTTCTCTGGTCCGCCCCCCCCCTCTGCCCCCGTCGTGGGTTTATCGCATTCGTTCTGGCCGCTTTGGCAGAAAATCACAAATGTAATTTGAATATTCAGCTTCGTGAGCAATTAATCACACTGACGAATAAATAAATTTCGCTTGAAGGGTTGTGAAGAATCTTGGCTTTATATAAACGTGTTGGAAAATAACTGTTTTCGGTTCTCAGACGAAGAACTTAAATAATTTATTTTCATATTTTTTTTTTAAATGGAGAAATTCCCTCACTGTAGCGAATATCACTTTAGGAGATTCTGTACACGATTTCGTCCTTGCGTAGTAAATTATTAAGTAAAACTAAAATTCTAATATTGTACTTTCGCTAAGACTAAGACATAGCGGACGTACTAAGACAAAATTGTCTGATCTTACCATAAAATAATACATTTCATACCTAATTTAAACTTGTCATTGCATCAATATCATTGCTCCTCCAGGGACGTTTTCTGGTAAACACACGCGAAATGCAATCGTAAATTAATACAATATGAAACAACAATAAATTAATGCTCATTTTTAATTAGTCTAATCTAAAAAAACAAATATTGCCAATCACCGGCAAAATAAAAACGACCAAATTAAAATACGAAGAAAAAAATATATACACACGACCATAAATAAACGCTAAAAGCCGATTCGTTCGAGATAGACACCGCTAGCACAACAATTTCAAAACATCCAGAATACGTTGCCATCACAGGTGACTCTTACCAATTCCAGTCATCCCCCCCCAGCCACCCCCACCCCCGGATCGTATTTACAAATAGAGAAGCACGTGCATGAGTTGGGGTGCGGTCAAGCGAGCGAATCGTTTTCTTCGGCGGAATGTTTACCCCAAAAATTATAATTGCTATATCCCCATCCCAAAACCTCCCCCCTACAACCTCACCGCAACAGTTAAGCAGATAGACCGCGTATAGACCGACTACTACTAGTAAACATCCAGGTACACTCATAGGCCGACCGAACTTTGACTATAGACTCGCTGTTCCCAGCTTTACAAAAATTTCTCACGGAGAAAAAAAAAATGCGTTGCCAAATGCAATTTCGAACTTTGATAAAAACATGCCGCCCCCCCTTTAATGCCTGAGTGCTTGTCTTTTGTGTAGTTAAATTTAAGTTTTGCGGAGGAGATGATTCGTATATACGTACTCTCGCTCCTCCCACCAACTTTCTTTCCTTTCTCCCACTGTTCCATCCCCTCCGCATATACCCATCCCGTACTATGTAATTCCTCATCTTTTCAAAGATTCACGGTGAACCCTGCGGCTAGATTAGTTTTAGAGACCGACGATGTGCCGAGCTCGCTTGCGTAGCTGGTAAAGAAGACTCATGGTGCATATAAGCCTGATGATGCCGGATTTCTTAAACCCTCTATACATATTACTAAGGGTTACCCATAGATGCTACATATTATTAATATATCGGCGTTTCTTGTTTTTCTTCTTTCAAATTTGGTCCTAACGAAAAGACTTATATATATAGTATATATGTACGCTTATTGGACAGTTTGAGAACTTTATTCAACAAGCGATTAAAAAATTGATTGCCTAGATATACTGTTTGAACTAATTAAAAATCAATGTATAGCAACAAACTATTTACAGTGTTTATTTTTCGTTGTGACAAATTTAAATATTATAATTTTTAAGTGGCAACAAAGGTAAAAAAAACTCATTGGGCAATATGAAATACCATATTTCTACATTCAGTATATACAGTTGTTTATTTTGTTTGCTAAATAAATGCTATAAATTAAAGGACATTATACTTATCACACGTAATCTTTTCAAGACCAAATTCAAATTTAATTGCTTAAGCAATATCCGCCCATTACATTTCCCCCGATTTTTTTTTCATACCCACTAAAGCCAATTAAGTTAGTAACGCTGTTCTCATGTTAATTAACCGGAGACTGTTCAGCAGATAAACGTCGTCCCCCATACAGAGACACACGCTCAACTATGGATGAACTCGCACACGAACCGAGTACATGTAGAGGGGTGTGGTTTACCCACAAGAATATGGCGTGAAGCCAACGACTCTTAACAATGAGCGCTATTTTCTCCTTCCGCTTTTCATCCATCTTTTGTCCAATTTTCTATACGGGACGTCATCTTTAAAGCGACACGTCCTTTTATAAGCCACACTTTCGCTTTTTCAAGTTCCTAAATTGGTTCAAGAATATTCCACCTGTCTACAGGCCCGTATTGTGCGTAATAGACCAACCATTTCCCCCATGCTTTATCCATTCGTTCATACTTACAAAATGCTAATAATATTTCGAGGCCTATACAGTGACATAATCGGAAAATATACAATGAAATAGCAAGGTTTGTGGATTTTACATAATAAAAACGAACTGTAAACGCAAACGCAAGTTATGTTTGTATAATCGTACGTCATATATTAAATACAAAAGAAGACATTTATATGCGCAATAGACAAGACTTTCTAAACACGCGGTAATAAACAAAATATACATGTAATAATATATATATTGATCATTTATATCTCGTCAATCAAAATGAAACTGTTTCATCTACTGTCCTAAAGAAGCAATAACAAACTTTGTAATTATTTCAGTTATGGTTTTTAAAGAACTTTCAAAGTAGAGACCGGTTAAAAATGAGTTGCTTCAGGAACTTTAACCTTATTTCAATATAAACCAATATCAACTTTAACTTGGGTTTCGATATCAACTCTAGTACAAATAAATTAACAAACTAGTTAATCGAAGTGTAACAGTGAGCACTCTTTATCCATCAACTCGTGTTTGAACTGCTTATTGGAAAAATCCTTGGAGGAAAAAATACATACGAATGCATAGTTTTCCTCCAGGTTCAAATGAGAATAGCTGCCGGCCTATATATATACATCGAGCATAATTCGGCACAGTTCGGCACATATACAAATGACGGTGCTGTCAGATTGCGGACAGACGACGACGTGGCCATGCGTACACGGGGTAGCCGGGTAGCATGCAGAGGCGCACACGTTATCATCACCGTAATCATCGTCGTCTCTCTCTCTCTCTCTCTCCCTCGTCCGTAAGTGAAGCCCGCTGCCAAGCGAGAGGAACCGAAATGAAAAGATAAGGAATACGGTAACCCACAGAAGAGTCGAACAAAAGGCCCGGTCCTGACGGTGAGGTACGAGCACACGAGAAAGGGGGAACAGATGAGAAGAGGGGGGAAGGGGGAGGGGAGGGGGGATGGATGGAGAAGGACAATCGGTGACAAAGGTGGGGGAGGGATGGGGGACATTAAAGAGTCCTATACACTGATCCCGCGACGCCGCAGTAAGAGAAGTAAAAATAATTCCAGAATTATGTTGCTGCTATGCAGGCATCTGGAGTAGGACTATTCGGTGAGGAGCTCTCGGATCCCTAAATTTGGTGTTCGTGGTGCTGAACCGTGAATCTAAGTCACTTCAAGCGCCAACGAGCCATATTGAATTTTTAAACGAGAATTGAATAAGTTTGTGTAATGGCATTGAAATTTTCAAAACCTTTGTCAAAAAATGTGAAAAAGAACAACGATATTGACGAATATACAGTTGCTCACGGGAAAGATGCTCAAAAATTACAAAATGGACATGACAAAAGCCTTTGACAGAGTGAACAGGAAACTGGCTTAAAATAAATAAGATAGAATACTCGAGAGCTAGGTGCGAAATTTTTTTTTATATAAATCACCGTAGCGCCTAGTGTACTAAAGGATTACTGCACCCTCGTGTCTCTGTGGAGATATGTGAGGGGCAGGGAAGGGAAGGGAAGAGGGACGGCAGCTGGAATAGCCAGACTGCAGGACCCACCCCTAAGCTCTGGACTCCCTAATGGAATTTCAGGGGTTACACCAGTATCAAAGGCTAACCAATAAACGAAAGCCTGCGCTGGGAATCGAACCCGGGACCGTTGGCTTCGTATGATGTCCCCATACCCACTGAGCCATCGGTACGTACATGATCAGTCAAAGACGAAGACGTCCTGAGGTAGGGTAGGGGATGGCAGCTGGCAACTGATTTCTCGTCCGAAAAATTGTAGTGGTCTCGGTCGGGATTCGAACCCGCGATAACTGGTATAGTAAGCGAATACTTTAACCATTACGCCACCGTCGTTTCCTTTTTCGAGTTTTACGGGTTACATGTCGTTGATCCAGACTTCGCTGCGCCGGCGATGCGTAGACCAAAAATTGTTGCTTGACCTGGCAAGGTCTTGAAATTCTTCAACTACAGCGGCGGCTAATATATGCCGGTGTAATTTAATTTTAGCCTCGATAGAAGCGAAGCTCCACGATAATTGCAGATTCAAGTTACGTGTCCCTTCCTATTACAATTGGCCAGATGGCCGGGTAAGCGAATGACGCAAGTTATGCCTGTTACACTTTTCGTTGTTATTTTGCATTCGGCGATCCGGTTGTAATTTGAACTCGTTAATACGGGTGCGTCCACCATCATTTGGGATCCACCACTACCACTAAGGAACCTTCTGAACTTTGCCTAATTAAAATTAGAAAGTTCACGACCATTGTGTCCATGATCTTTTAGACTCTGGATGTAAGGGGAAATGTGCCGCCTTGTAATAAGTTTTGTGCCAACTTTTCGGCACAAACAAGAGTTCGTATCCCGGCCAGGCGTTTATACCAGAGCAGCGTAATTAACACACATAATATAAAATACATTTCTTAAGCGCGAATCTTGTGTTTATACGTTCACTACAAAGGCACCCCCACTGGGTATATTTGAAGCCCTGCGTACTCTATGCTTTTATAAATGGGTTGCTCATGCCGGGCTAATTATTATTGTCATTTGGTACTGCACTTTGTAATATTATGGAATTGTTCCGAGAGTTCTTGGAGGAATACCAATAAAGCGTGAGCAGTGGGGAAATTTCAATTAACGAAAGTCACATTCAAACTTTAATATTACTATGTCGTAATTATTTGCCTGCTTGGCCAAAGCAATTATAGAGGACAACGCAGATGACCACCACTAAAACGTGAGTCATGTAAAAATTTAATGGTATTTTATAGTTATTGTTTGTCCTGCTTGACCAAAGCAATTATTTCTGTACACTTACAGTATGATTATTTTGGACGTGAACAAATTTATGTTCATCATTGTTGCCCCCAGAAGCTATTGGAAGTGGCAGTTATTATTTTTGTTAGTGTCAGTGAAATACAGTGTGTGTGTAATGTGTGCGCTGCGTTTATCACCAGGTGCCGCGTAGTTAGGGGTTAATGCACTCGAGGGGAACGTGGACGAGTCAGGCTCGTCAATAGCGCTTAAAGGGCTATTGCAATTAATTATTATTATGTATATATTTATTTTTAATCACCGTAGTGCTAATCACTACAGGATTAATGAACCCTCGTGTCTCTATGGATATATGTGAGAGACAGGGAAAGGAAGGGAAGGGGAATGGCAGCTGGTATAGCCAGGCTGTAGGATCCACCCCTAAGCTCTGGACTCCCTAATGGAAGCTTAGGGATGACACCAGTACCGCGGCTCGTCGAATAAACGAGAGCCTCTGCCGGGAATCGAATCCGGGACCGTCCGCACCGTAGTCGAAAGCATTACCGACTGGACAAAACGGCCGTACAAATTTTATTTCAGGCAAAATTAGGCCTAAAAGTGGTGTATGATTCTCCAAACAGAAAAAAAAATAGATTTGTTGAGATTTGTTTGGTTTATGGGCCATAAACCAAAAATAAAATTGTACAGTATCATCGATAGTTCACCGATCGCCGATGAAGTAATGCATCGACGATAGGTCAACTATCGATGAACAAACCCGTTGATTTTTTGGAACGTCTCCAGTGAACTAACTACTTGGACATATGTCATTCTTATTAATGTTTATTTAATTTTACGGAAAGTTAAAAAAGTATAATTGAAACATTGTCTTTCGATAATAATGATAAAATAATGCTAAATTTTGCAGTAATAATCCACAAATCCACAATAAATAAATGATAAAGCAACTAAAAAAAAATGCAATTTGAAAGCAAAATGTTTCTCGACAAAGATTGAATAACTTCAATGAAAGGAATCTGTGCTAATATTCTTATCGCGCACATCGCCGCTAGAGGTCTCCCGTGTCGACAGCCTTTCTTAATCAGTTCCACGATAAAGGCTCCCCGCCGGCAATATCGTAAACAATACGTACACGCGTTATAAAGCCCCCCGACCATATACGATTGCGTAATTAATATATAGGCAATTAAACGCTGTGACGTGAAGGCCGCCGCCACTCCAATAATACTTCCAATGGCATGGCGACACAGGCGCATATGCGTTTATACGAGGAGAAAAAATAGTCATGGGAAGGAACACCCATAGCGACAGAAATGTTCTCTATGGCGATCTCTGGGGCAACTCCCGTGTTTGCTGTAGCGCAAGCGGACTCCATGGTCCGGTAAAGCTTCCATGGCTTCTCCGGTCGTAGCGATGGTTATACATATGTGTATACAGTTGTAGTTGGAAGGGGAAGGGAGGATGGGGGGGGGGGGAAAGAAACGCCTTTGGTGACAATAACGGTAAACGTCACTGGCGTTAAGGCTGTGTCTACGTAGGCATTGAGCGACAGTCGCGAGCGTATCAGTGAAATGTACTGGCCATTGCGTACTCTTTGGCCGCAAATGTTGAACTCAGATAACCTTAGAATAGTTAATGATATTTGCCAGTCTTGGGCAGAAAGAACAATTATCGACTATTTTTTTTATTTAAATTCCTTTTTGTTCTGAAGTTACGTTTTTGCGTTAGCCAATTTGTGCCTTCGTTTCAATATGACAACGTCGTGAACGTGAACATTTAATTTATGTTTGCAGAAGTATTTAGCAATGTATTCTTGTGACTCCATAAATTGTTTTAAATATATTACTTCTTTGTCCTTTACTGGTCATCCGATCCCCGCTATTGGCCCATCCAGAGTCTGCTTGCACACACAAATTGTTAATGTAATTTAATTACAAATGTTGATGTAATTTTTTTTTTTTTTTAATTCACCGTAGCGCCTAGTGCACTACAGGAATACTGCACCCTCGTGTCTCTATGGAGA